>JAGFNK010000583.1:0-32243 GCA_025769875.1 Russula earlei | reverse complement strand
TGCTCCACTGTTGACGACTCACGACTCTGGACCCACAGAATCACCCTTGACCAGGTTCGGTGAGCTTAAAGCTGTACGTCAAGTGGTAGCTGGAGGAGCCCCTCAAACTCGCTACACACAGAGAAGAGACGCCTTTGAGACAGGACCCAGTCCAACCTGACACAGATCGTTGCTCACCATGCCATTGTCTTTGTCATGATGATTTGACTCCTTTCCATAGTCGACTACAGCTCCATAGTTAATCAACGCTCTCTGGGTGGCGACGCCATGGAGGATACAGAGAACCCTTCTCAATTCCTTGACGCGCTAGGAATACACGCGACGGACAATTTGTATACCGCCGCCCTCGAATACGGTATCAATCTGAAGGACCTTGCGATCATTGATAGGTAGTTCAAGGGTGACCATATAATAACTTTGTGACAAGTATATCAGGCGAGATTGCGAGCACGATGGATAAACTCACCAAACGTGCCCTGCAGGCTCAAATCGACACTGCGGAAAGTCCTCTCCGCTGTGGTGAAATGAGATAAGGACTTAACCGAGCGCCTCCACAGATCGTTGATCGTGAAAGCAGCGACAAGGTCAAGCAGGAAGAGGGTGTTCTGTCCATCGTCCGCACCAAGGCACAAGCTCGCAACATACCTGCCGGCTCCACACGCAGCCCACACTCCCTACTGACCCGATCCGTCTTTTCAGGCAGAATCTGACGCCGAAGCGTACTCCATCATCGCGGCTGCAAAGGTGGTCTCCGAGCGCACCCACATCAAAGCTGAGGCGCGCACGCACGCGACGCATCTCGCAGTCGAGGCGGAAGCGGAAGCGATCCGCATCAAGGCGCAGGCAGACGCGGACATCAGGGACGAGTTCGCGCAGGAGATGGGTCCGCCGTCGGCAGGAGATCGCGAGCATGGCCGCGTTTGGGAACAAGGCCGTCTTCATCCCGACCGAGGCCACCCGGCACTCAGCACTCAGATTTTTCTACTCGTCGATGTCCTTCCCATCTGACTTCGAATGTCAAATTTCTCCATGACCCGCTCGCTCAGTGGCCCTGGCCAGGGTTGATTAGGGTCGAGGTTTGTTTGATCGGGCAACACACACGCGCTATAGATTAAAATAAGACCGCAGGGTGCGTAAATACACGGGAATGGGATATGCGTACCTCAGTGTCTCGCACGTGCATGGGGCACGAACATTGAAGTTTCCTGTCTATTGAGCCGGGTGCATAAGTAAGGGGCCCTCATGAGAGTAAGGACGGAAGATCGGGGCTACGGGGAGATGCCGTGCTTAGTGCTCAAGGGCGCGCGGACCAGTTTAGGGACTTGTTGCTATATGGACCCTGACCACTGTCAAGCTGGGAATGCAATTGTTATTGTTTTGGGGCGCCTATTGCGCGAGGCAGGCCGTGGCGGTGGGGCGAACGTGTCCTCCGGGAGGCGCACTCGTCGCCGACGCAAAACGCTCGATACTACTGCACAGATGGCCAAATCCTTGAATATGAGGTATAGTCTACCGGAGGAGCTTCCGAGTTCTCGAGCCCAAGAAATCGAATTGTTTGATCTATGCATGGGAGGAGGACATAAAGATCAGGAAGTGCTGCAAAAAATGGGAGCACTGTGGTGGAAGAGAACAGAAAGCCAGTCGAAGGCGTTGGTGGATAGGGGAGCGTTGTCCCGGACGAGAGACTAGACGAGTGTAATCGGATCCAAGCAACCGCCGTACCTCTCCCACTATGACACCATGTGACCTTCGGGAAACCGGCCCGGCCCGGTTCATGAATTTCATAGACCGGTCTGTTTGCAGTTGCCCCACGGTCACTGGACCAGTTCAGACCAGTTTATTATCTATGTGCTCTGCAGTTGTGACTATGTTCCTTCCGTTGCTGAATCTCTGTACGGGTACGGGATCCGTGTCCGAGGACGATCGAGTGTGTGACACGTCCTTGTCCGAGTCTGAGCCTTGCGGCGTGTCGAAGGTGTTGAACGCGGGTGTGGTGTGTCGAAGCAGGGAGGGGGATGAGGCGTGCTCGCGGCGTGTCGAATGCGTCGTCGCGCCTCGTGGTGTTGCCAAGCGTCGGCCGTGTTGCTGCTGTTGCTGCTGTTGTCTATGCGGAGGCGATGGCGGCAAGAGCGAGGGGCGGTGGTGAGAGAGGGTGGCAGCGCCGGAGGGCGAGGGTCGTGGGAGCGCTTGCCGTAGTTGTTGAGCTAGAGAGTGTGTGATCAGTGTCCAAAAACAAGACGTGAACGGGTCTCGGGTAATCATCTCACGGCCGCGGCGACGAGGTCTTCGCCACTGCAGGTGGTGGCAGCACACGTGGATGAGGGCGTACGTGTGGGCGGGGATGCGATGGAAGGGGAGGTGTTGTGGCGGCGTGGTGCTTGCGTCGGCGGCCTCTCCTGTGACGACGGCGTGGTGGCAGGGTCTGATGTTCTTTCTGCGAGGCGGCGTTGTGACATCTGCTCTTCTGAGGCGGCGGCGTGCTCTTCGTTTTCCAGTTATTTGTGCGTTCTTTCTCGGCGGTGCGAGGCGGTATAACGGCTAGCGACGGAAGTGAGAGGGCGGCGTGGTCAGGAAGCAGAGCGGTGGCTGGGACTACACCCAGAACGGCAGCGGACGAGACTGAGGGCGTGGTAGCGATGGCCGATTGAGCTGGGCTTGAGGCGGCGGGCGGCGCTAAGACGTCGGTGGGCGAGGCTGAGGCTACGGGTGCGGCGGTGCGCGAGACGAGGACTGGGGCGGCGACGGAAGACGTAGAGGCGGTTGGCAATGCGGGGGCTGAGACTGGCAGCGCGGAGGCTGTGGCTGACGCGGGCGGAGAGGAGACGAGTGAGGGCACGGCGGCGGACGAGACTGGGGCGGCGACGGGAGACGTAGAGGCGGTGGCTGGCAATGCCAGTGATACGTATAGTTGAGGGTTGGATAGAGGTATAGGGCCCGAGTGCGCGAGCCACAGGGCACACGTGGGTAAGCGAATGGGAGACAACTGACATACTGAGTGGTGGTGTAAAAATTAAAACAAAGTAGCCACAGAAACGAAAACGAAATACCAAGCGTGCAAATCCATTCCAGCTGAGTCAGGAATGTGGCTTGCTATGGGTAATGAGGTGGAGGCTTGTCCAGGGAGGTAGTCATGTTGGCCATGGAGAGAGGTTTAGTGGGAAGGAGAGGGAGGAGAGGATGAGAGAGCGTGTGTGAACGAAACAAACGCACCCGCGGATACCGCTGACACCGGTTGCCATCGGTCCGGTCTGGTTCGATCCGCGGTCCATTTTCGGTCCAATGGCAATGGACCGGACTTTTTTTTTTTTTTTCAGCAGGTCCTCACTTATCGGCCCACATTTGTCACATGACCACATCTTTGTAAGCTACTATATATGGAAATGTCGTAGTGGGGGGGAGAGGGGTCAGAGCTGATCCAAGCAGGCAAATTGTGGCGGTGGCGGTGGCGGTGGCGGACGTCGCAAACTAAACAAGTTGAGTGTGACATGTGACAAGTGACATTTTACTCCTTTCATTCGCTCTGCATTGATGTCATTTGCGACTTCTCCTGATTCCGGCCATTCAGGCCCACATACACCTCCTCGTGGCCAGGTCCCTCCCGTCAAACCTACCAAGTCGTCTCCGGTCGGCAAAGTGTACAAGTATTTTCTTCCCGAAAACCGCGAGCAATACCAGAAATTTGGTCACGATGAGCGCTTTATGCTGAAACCTTTTGACGAGTCAGGGTTCCTCGACTTTTTGAAATTAAAAGACCAACTCCCCGAAATTGTTCTTGGCGAAAACCTGAGAAAACAGGAATCTTTTATTGAATTGGCTAATACGGCGGCCCAAATTATAAAGGACGAGTGTGAGCACCTACCTGTTTCTGTACTTACTTGGCTTTCTTGCCGACATATGATTTTCACTTTAGATTTTTCACAGGGCAATACCCTTGAGTTCCGGGACACGGGAAACAGATCACCACCTGGACACGTTACGGACACAAAGTGCAAGCCCGACATCACGGCTGCCTTTCAGAACAACTGGAAGGATGATGTCGTGCGCTGGCCGTTTATTCAACTTGCCGGGGAGACGGCATCTAGGGGAAAACCCCCAAACATCCAGAGGGGACAGGCGATTTCATATCTCCACTACCTGCTTTTAGCTAGACCCGACCTCTACGTCGCCCAAGGCCTGCTTTCGTCCGAAAAGGGCCTCACATTCTTTTTTGGGATTGGCGGGGAAGGTATACGGGAATTCCATGTCCAATGGGATCACGAACGCTTCGACCAGTTATTATGTGCGTTCATATATCGCCTCTACCAGCCTGGCCACTTCGCAGATTCATCGTATATCAACATCGAGTTCGATAAAGAAACCACGGCCAAGTATACGATAAACATACGCATATCGGAAAGGGAAAAAAGAGCAGTGTCCGGTTTTTATCCCTTATATGCCAGAAATCCATTCGCAACTCGTACACATGTTCTCTCCCATCCACGCTTCAAACTTGGAGACAAGAATCTTAGCATACTCAAAGACCAGCTTTGCCGAGTTGGAAGACGTTTTGAAGAACTAAAAATTCTCCAAGAGCATGTTCATAAACCGACGCAGGTGCCTGGCGTGGTGGTAGCCACATATGGTGAAACAATACCAATTGGGGAACCTCTGTCTAAAGAAAGGTGGAAGCACCGCTTGGGTCTTGGAGAGAGTGGATCCCCTTTCACGAGTATCCCTACACTGTCTCAAGTGTTGGAGACGTTGTTCGACGTTCTAGAAGGTCTTTAAATCTCTGTTGCGACGCGATCTGCTGACATTCTTGCCAGTATTGCGGTATTTGCGGCTCCACCGCGAGGTCCTTCATCGCGATATCAGCTCAGGAAACGTGCTGTATGTCGAGAATTCGTCGGATCGCTCTTCGCCGCCGAAGACTGTGCCTCTTCCTCAAGACCTCTGCTTTGCCAAGTATCTCCTAGGCGAGAGGTATGTGTATATCGAAGAAATAGGATAGTTGATAACAAAGATTTGATGTAGCAACGATCCCTCGAAAACATCAATGCTCCTTGTTGACTTCAACCTTGCGGAGCACTTAGGACCTGAGAATGGTGACAAGCCGCGAATTGACCGAACGGTGAGTTGCGTCGTGATCCTATCCGTTAGGCGCCCTACTCATTTTTACCAGGGAACACCTATTTTTATTGCTCGGGCTGTTGAATGGGGCGCACCTGTGCCACCCACTTACGCCCGAGTTCCTGGGATTCCCCAGAGTTGTTCTCCCTATGCTACGGCCCACCCGGATCGAGTTAAGGAATTCTCGAGCTTAATTGAAAAACAACACTTCGATCCAGATCTCAGATGCATTGATGATAAAAAAGTTAAAAAATCACGCGATGAGTTCAGGCACGAGCTCAACCACGATGCGGAGTCCGTCTTTTGGCTCCTTCTTTACTGGGCTATGGTCGTGCAGCCTAAGAACGGTGGCAAGGAAATGATTGGCACGGTACCCTGGAGCCAACTGATCGGAGACCATGACAGCAGAAACGACCTCATCCATCGCATTTCGCATCCACACGGCCCTTACCAACCAACCTCATCCATTCGCTCTACAATCCCTTGGAACCTTTGATTAGAGATCTCGCTGCCGTCCTTGTTATTGACAGCTATTGGCTTGCTGCGACAGATCCTCGAAGGGAGGACCTATACTACATTACCGAAGCGTTTCAGCGCTTAATACTCAACTTCATCATCGACAATCGTGGCAAAGAATTCATGCACTGTCGGGTTGATAAAACCTTCCGTAAAGTGCAGGAGACGCAGGATTCTCACGCATTGTCAGTTAGCGATGTGCAGTCGTTGGATGCACAATCCCGTGTTATCCCGGTGGGTTGTGTACGTGGATCTATGAATTTCTGTCTGTTCTTATTGTTGTGCTTACTACAGGACACGGATGAAATCGAGATTGATTGATGGATGGTACGCAATGAAAGATGGTTGTGAATCGGTGATTAAGGGGTGCTAGAGCTGATTAGGAGAAATGAGGCGAGCGCTGCCGTTTTGGTGTGCAGCGCCAGCCCGTGCCACACACCGTTCCATATCCGTCTCAATTACTCACTCATCAATTGTGGGAGATTATTGACTATCGTAGGTATCTACGTAGGACAGTCTTTATGTTCAAGGTTTAAGGCTATCAGATGGAGTCTGTATGAGGAGATGTTGCGGCGGAAGGTTTGAACAAGACCCCTGCCTGTCCATTGCCTTAAAGTGTGGGTGTCAGTCGTTTCCCTATATACTGAAACGGTTTCGAGCCGAGCCGGAGACGTTCCTGAGCCGAGGTAAGCCGTTCAACGGCTCGCGGCTCGAAACCGCTCAAAACAGTGCGAGCCGTTTCGAGCCATTTTGAAGTGCCAGATTTGGATATGGTTGCTCAATTTGGAGAGTTGTCTGCCACTCTGCCTATTCCTGCAATCTACCTTGCTCCTTGGCTCCTGAGCCAACATTGCCATCCTCAACAACAGCATTCACAACGGGCAGGAAGGGATAAGTCAACTGTGCTTATAGTCAACTCAGTGGACAATAAAAGTAAAATATTTCAAGTGCTGAGTAGGCTCTGTTGCGGCCACAAATTATATTACATAAGTAATGACTTTAGTTGAGCACGAAGAATGTGACAAAAAAGGTTAAATAAGGACAGTCTACTCATTCTGGCACAACTTTTAGCCAGGCTAGGGTGAATGTTGTGCCGGAATGAGTAGACTGTCCTAATTTAATTTTTTTTGTCACATTTTTCATGCTCAACTAAAGTCATTACTTATGTAATATAATTTGTGGCCACAACAGAGCCTACTCAGCACTTGAAATACTGTATGCCACTGGGAACTCAGCAGTTCACTACCATCTCGGCGATTTCATTTTTCCCTGTATCTGCTCAAACAACTCTATTCAAAACTTTGTAGTTATACTATTGAGTACCATTAATGTCATTCTAGCAAAGAAAAATTGCAGTCCATTGAGTGGTTCTCGAGTAATGTTTTGGCCTGGGGGTCACGCCTGTATCACACCTGCATCACACCACTGTCATGGCAGAGGGTGGAGTTTGATTCCAGCTGGGTGATCACATTACCGACAGTACACTGATGTCAAGTCACGTACTGCTGATCACTAAGGACTCAGGAGCAGGTGGGCAAGGGTCGGAACAGATGATATGCGGCGAAGGCGGCGTTGAACAAGAGGACGAGCCAAACGACGAGGAGGTACCAGATGGGGACTGGTAGGTGTTGCAAGAGACAAAGGCGAAGGCTGGAGGCCAGTGTAGCAAGGGGACTTTAAACAAGGCGGTTGTTGAAGAGTAACTTGGAAGCAAGGGGAATCTTTAGACTGAGCGGTCGCAGGGGAGTACCCAGGAAGATGAGAGTATCACAAATGGACAGTCTGATGACTGCCATGCTTCATCGGGGCTTATATACAGTGTACAGGGTCGATTACAAAGAACTGGGACTATTCTAGACTCTTTGGTACCATCCAATAGGACTACAGAGGCATAAACTTGCTTGTGTCAAGTTTCAGGCTTACTGAGCACATTACTGATCATTGTGGAGCAATGACATCATTATGATGTCACTGTGGAGCACTTAGTGAGCCTATGAGGTCACTGTGGAGTCGCTCAGTCAGCCATGATGTCATTGGAGCCTTGATGACATCAGATGATTTATGCAACAGTTTCTAAGAGTTTGTGCCACTGTTTCGGGTCCTTGGTGGCTGGGTGGCCATGTGGTTGCCACGTGATGATTACCTGATTAGGAAACGGGTGCCTGGTTGTGTTATAGTGCCTTTGCAATAGTGATATCTTGTACTGCAGGAGAAATAGCCCAGAAAATGGAAGGGAGTTGGTAATGCAAAGTGAGAGAGGTCTCTCTTGAGTGAAATAGGACAATCTACGGCCAGGACCTGGCCTTGGTTCGTATCAGCTGACTTGGAGGCCTCCAAGGATCTGGGTACTCTCTCAATGCCATGTTACAGGTGGTCCAGTCGGCCAGCACAAGACCATACATATGAGCAGTGGCTACAGGCTGCATTGAGTGAGTACTGCAATGGGATCTATTGATCATTTACTTGCACAGCACTGGCCCATGATGTCAGTGCATTCCATACATGGCCAATAAGTCAAAATCTTATGCTTTCCAAGGTTTCACGCCAGATGCTACAAGATAGAGCTTCTGGGAAACATAAGTCATGTCAGGAAGCTCACCAGGATGGCCAGCGTCTCAAGCCAGCCCAGGAAAAGGCATTGCTAGATTGGTGTGACTGTCAAGACATGTACTGCTGATCCGTATGGACTCAGGAGCAGGTGGGCAAGGGTCAGAACAGATGGTACATGGCATTGAACAGGAGGACAAGCCAAATGTACCAGATGGGGACTGGTACATGTAACTGGAGGCAGAGGCAAAGACTGGAGGCCAGTGCAGCGAGAAGGCTTTAGACAAGGCGGTTGTCGAAGAGTACCTTGGAGGCAAGGGGAGTCTTTAAACTGAGCGGTCGTGGGGGAGTACCCAGGAAGATGAGAGTATCACAAATGGACAGTCTGACAACTGCCATACTTCATTGGGGCTTATATACAGTGTACAGGTTCAATTACAAAGAACTGGGACTATTCTAGACGCCTTGGTACCATCCAATAGGACTACAGATGCATAAACTTGCTTGTGTCAAGTTTCAGGCTTACTGAGCACATTACTGATCATTGTGGAGTGATGACATCATTATGATGTCACTGTGGAGCACTTAGTGAGCCTATGAGGTCACTGTGGAGTCGCTCAGTCAGCCATGATGTCATTGGAGCCTTGATGATGTCAGATGAGTTATGCAACAGTTTCTAAGAGTTTGTGCTGCTGTTTCGGGTTCTTGGTGGCTGGGTGACCATGTGGCTGCCACATGATGATTACCTGATTAGGAAATGGGTGCCTGGTGGTGTTATAGTGCCTTTTCCATAGCGGTATCTTGCACCACAGGAAGGGTAGCCCAAGAAATGGAAGGGAGTTGGTAATGCAAAGTGAGAGAGGTCTCACTTGAGTGAAATAGGACAATATATGGCCAGGACCTGGCCTTGGTTCGTAACAGTGACCAGCTGTCTGCAGAGGCAATGCCTTTGGATCAAAAGGCACTGCAGGCTCATGCTCTGGACCTATCTAGCCATTACCCTGGAATAAACTGGCATTATCAGTTCATTAAACGCAACTCCAGTCTGACTTTCTCAAAAGCAAGTGGGTTGGATCCAAAGTGCACAAAAAACTTTAATAGGACAGTAGTCCATGACTACTTTGCAAAAATACAGGAACTGGTGGACACTAATGATGGGATACCACTGGAACATCAATTGAATATGGACGAGAAGGGAATCCAGATGGGAGGTGGCCATAAAAATAATGGAAAAAAGTATCTATTCAGTAAAGACCGGAAGCAGCGATATCGCATCAAGTGTTATGATTTACCCCTCTTTCGGTTCATCCCTAACCACTTCTTATTGTTCTTTACTTTTCACCCTCATCCCCTTGGTTACTGTTTCATCCCTTGATGTTGATCGTCCCTTGTTGTTTCACCTGTCATGTTTCATCTATGGTCTGATCCCTTTTTGCTATTGGCTCAGTTTTATCTATTGTTCCACATATAGTACTGTACAGCCTCACTACATACAGTATTTAAGTGCCTGTAAAAGCTGGGGAATGTCCCAAGCTTAGCTTTGTCCCATTTCCTGTCGCATCCCTTGCCCTGTATACTCTCTCAATCACAACTTGCTTGTGCTGGCCTATACTCTGCTTGACCTGAGCACACCTCAAGGAACCATTGTGTTCCTCTTCCTCCTCTACCTCTCTCTTATCATCCTCCTCTTCTGTGAAACCAGGATATTGACTCTGTCTGTGGGCTGAGTCATTGTCTGACTAAGCCTTGAGACACTAAAACCTCTGATCTGGTCTCTTTGAGCCAGCCCCCACTGAACCCTTAAACCAAGTCACAGGGACTTGGCCCCACTGAACCCTGAGCTGACACTCCAACGGCTGTGATGCTGTAACACAAGCTAAGCTTCCTTACTCCATTCTGGAAATCAACCTTGAACTACCACCAAACTGCTGGATCCACATCCAACCTAGACCCTCCCCAGACCTTCCCCAACACATTGTCGGAACCACCACCTGGGACAGCTTCCACACCATCCTCTGCTAGGTCACCACTGAAAACAATGAAGAACTACCTGTTGAATTTATCAACAATTGCTGGTTTGAGCTACAACTCAGAAGAGGACAGCTCTACACTCATCAGGACCTTGAACTCATCAGAAACAGCCTTGGATTAGGCTACTGGAGGGAAGACAACCCTCTTTATGAACTGCCATCAGACTCAGAAGCCTCTTCTACAGTAGGCAACCCCCCTGAACCCCCTGAACCAGGAAACACTATCGAATCTCAGACACTTCTTGAGAACCAGGAACCACACACACCGCCTGAAACAGAGAACCCCCCTGAACCTACCATGGCAGCACAAGCCCCACAAGCTGTGGCGCCAGCCCCTCAAATCGCCACACAACCAATTGTTGCACAAGCACCACAGGCCGCTCAAGGGGCCAATGGGTCCCTCAGTGGCAAAGCACCCACTGTCTTCACAGGTGAAAGAAACAAAACAAAATGCTTTATCATGCAGTTTAACCTATACTGGGGACTCAATGACGACAAAACAGTAATGACTGACCCCTCTAAAAGGGTCGTCTTAGCCCTTTCTTACATTCAAGGAGAGAAGGTGGAAGACTGGGTTAATTCACAAGTAACTGATCTCAGAGAAAAGATCACAAGATCCCAGAACCCAGTCAACAGAAATGATGAAGTTCTATGGAATGACTTCGTCACAGATTTTACTTTCAAATTCACCAACACTGTGGAGAAAGAAGATGCCCAAGCAGCTCTTGTCAAACTTGAAATGAAGGATTCCCTTGATGACTACATCTCCACCTTTGAACAACTCCTGACCAAAACAGGATGGCCAGAGACAGACGTAATCACCATTGAAAGTTTCAAGAATGGGCTTAAAAGTGGACTCTACTGTGCCATCTTGACCAGGGACACCTGGCCTACCACCCTCCAGGAATGGAAGGAGGAAGCCAGGAGACAACACCGACAATTTGTCACTATCAGGGAGAAACTCAAAGGAAAAAAGACAACACACTCCCCCTCAGAACACAAGTCCCATCACCCTGACCAAATGCAAGTGGATGCTGCCAAGTCCAACTTTAAGAAGCTCACTGAAGAAGAAAGGAAACAATTGGCAAAAGAAGGGCATTGCTTCCAATGCAGAGAAAAAGGCCACCTCAGCCAGGAATGCCCCAAAAATACAAACCCCACCACCTCCAAGGCTCACACCACCAAACCAACCGAAGAACCATCTAAGGAAGAAGAACCAGCTTCCATGGTAGCCCACATGAAAGCCCTACCAGCCAAGGAACAAGCCAAAATCTGGGACCTCATCCTCAAAGAGGATTTTCTCTAGGCCAAAGTGTGACAGTCGGCACAGAGGCCCAAATAGATACCATTGTCAACCATAAAGAAAACTCAATGAAAGTTCCTTTTATGTTAACAACCAATGGAAAGACTGGCCAGGTGCTCCTTGACAGCGGAGCAACAGAAACTTTCATCAGCCAAGGAATCATGGGAAAGTTACAAATCCCACTTTGAACCCTCAGAACCCCCTGACCCATCATCAATGTGGATGGCACTAGCAATCAAGGGGGAGCACTAACCCATTATGCTCACATGGCCATACGACATGGCCCCACCACACAACTTCTCACCTTTTATGTCACAAATTTGGGAGAAGATAGAATGATCCTCAGCTACCCCTTCCTTAAGGCATTAAATCCCCTTGTTAACTGGAGCTGCTGGTTGCCTGAGAAACCACCTAGGGGTCCTTCTCATCCCCGTACCTTTAACCAACCCACCAAAGATCTGGGTTGCACAAATAAGAACAACCACCATCCCCTCAGAATACTCACGACACCAAAGGGTTTTCTCAGAAGAAGCAGCCAAACAACTCCCACCCAGTCAAGGAGAACTCGACTTCAGAATCACCCTGAAACCAGATGCCCCCCAAATTCCTTGATTGCTGAATGTACCCTCTCCCCCAGAACAAGAAACAAGAATTATCAAGACAAATACAAGAAGACCTAGCCAAAGGTTTTATCAAAGATGGTGTCTCGGACTTTATATCTCCTGTCTTCTTTGTCCAGAAGAAGGATGGCACTGCCCCGTGAATGGTAGTAGACTACCAAAAGCTCAATAATGCCACAGTCCCTGACTACCATGCCTTACCAAACATGGAAGAACAGTTGCACCGACTAAGGGGGAAAACCACCTTCAGCAAGTTTGACATCAGAGCTGGTTACAACAACATCCTAATCCACCCAGAAGATTGGCACAAAGGCACCTTCAAAACTCAATTCGGCACCTTTGTCCCCATGGTAATGGGCTTTGGCTTTACCAATGCCCCAGCAGCCTTCCAATGAGCAATGAACCACACCCTCCGGCCCTGGCTTCTAAAGTACCCAGAGAACACCTGCAACTATCTAGATAACGTGGCAATAGCCACAGGGTCAGGAGAAGAACACCTTCACCAACAAATCACACACAAATTCCTTGACCTCCTCAAAAGAGACTCTTATTTTCTAAAAGCATCCAAATGTGCCTTTGAACAAGAAGAAATCGACTTCCTGGGCTTCCAAATCAACCAAGGGACCCTCAAAATTGACCCAGTCAAAATGGATGGCCTCAAAAACTGGCCAAGACCCCCCAATAACCTGAAACAAGTACAACAAATCATGGGCACCCTCAATTACCAATGACCATTTATCCAAGACTTTGCTAAAATAGCTCGCCCCATCTTCTCTACAATAAAGAAAGGAACCTCCTCTTTCTGGACCCCAGAAGCGACCACAGCCCTAGAAACCTTGATATCGGCAGTCTGTGACGACCCTGAAATCTACACTGCCAACCCTGACCTCCCATACGAATTAGAAACTGATGCCTCACAATTCACCACCGGAGTGATCCTATTTTAAAATGATTCAAGGGGAAAAAGGAAAATGATTGGTAATATGTCACATGCTTTCAACAAAGCAGAAAGGAACTACCAGGTCTGGGATAGGGAATTCCTAGCCCTGATCCTGGTGCTCCAACATTGGCGGTATCTGTTGGTTGGAACAAAACACCCGATCAAGATTTTTACCAATCACGCCAACCTTGCCCACTACCGACTCCCCCATAAAATTAATCAAAGAATTGCAGGTTACATTTCCACACTGGCAGATTATCATTTTGAAATCCACCACAAACCCAGAACTTCTAATTGTGCAGACGCTCTCTCACAACGACCTGACCACAATGATGGGTCAGGAGACAACCAAAACATCATGGCTCTTCCTGACAAACTCTTCATTCACACACTCCACATGGAAGACCTGTATGAGCAAGTCTTGAAAGAACAAAAGAGTTGACAATCAGACCTACTTATGTGGAAAACCAAACACAATCTACAACAAGAAGACGGCACACTGTTCAAGGATAAAAAATTGGTTGTACCATATCAAGAACCCCTGTTACAAAAGATTTTACACACATATCATGACAGCATCCTCGGAGGACATACAGGAAATGCCCGAACCTTGTACTTGATCCAAGAATCCTTCTGGTGGCCTAAAATGGGCTATTTCATCCAGGACTACATTCGGGGTTGTGCCACCTGTCCAACAAATCCTCCACGCACCCCACTCATCCCCCAATTCACCCAATTCCCCCTGAGTTTCAGAAACTGTTTCAAGCCATAGCTATTGACTGGATCGTCAATCTCCCACTGTCGGAAGGGAACAACACCATCATGACCATCACTGATCACGACTCTACCAAAGCAGCAATTCTCATACCATGCCATAAAGACATGGGAACCCTGGAAATGGCCAAATTATTCTTACAACATGCCTTCCCTTGGACTGGGGTCCCTTCCAAAATCATTTCCAATTGAGATTCCCACTTCACCTCTGACCTATTCAAAGAAGTCTCTTGAACTCTGGGGATCAATCAAAATCTAAGTACTGCCTATCACCCTCCAACCAACGGACAATCCGAAAGAACCAATCAAACCCTGGAAATGTATCTCTGCATCTATATGGGAGAGAAACAAGGAGAATGGGAACACTGGCTCCCCATAGCTCAGTACCACTTCAATGCTCATAAGTCTACAACCACCAAACGAACCCCCTACGAACTACTCATTGGCTTCAACCCACAAGGACTTGGCACCCAACTGAAATCCAAGTTCCCAGGAATTCAAGAACAACTCCAGGCCCTAAAAGACATGTGAGAATCAGCTCAAGAAGCAATGAAAAAGGCACAAACCAGCTGGGTAAAAGAAACTAAGTTCAAAGGGTTTGAAGAAGGACAGAAGGTTTGGTTGGAAGGGACTAACCTAAAAACACCCCATCAGTTTCAGAAGTTCCATCCCAAACAGTTCGGACCTTTTGTCATCACCAAGAAGATTTCCCATGTTGTCTACCAACTTCACCTTCCCCCTTAATGAAGTATCCATAACATGTTTCATGCCTCCCTTCTTTCCCCAGTCACTGAAACAGTGGAACACAGCCCTAACTTCCCCGAACCTCCCCCTGACCTTCTCTCAGGAGAATATGAGGTCAAAAAGATTACCGCTCAACGTCTCCATAGAAACTGACTACAGTACAGAGTTTGGTGGAAAGGATACTCCACGGCAGAAGATACCTGGGAACCCCTCTTGAACCTTAAAAATGCCCAAGATGCCATCACCATCTTTCATCTGCAACAACCCACTAAACTCCATGTTATGTCGACCACTAACTCTGATCCCACAGAATCTCATCACTTAGGAGAAAGCCTAGATGACTTGGAACACCAATTCCAAGAACTTACGATACAACAACATACATTACTTCCACAAGTTAATTCATGTAACCCCCCTTCCTATTCAGTTAATGACCCCACTGTCCCCGACACGGACACACTATCTTCAATATAGCTGCCAGGGAACAACTCTTTTCCAGAATTCTCTCCCCTGGCAACTTCCACGGCTTTCAACTTCTCATAATGGACCCCCATTTTTCAGAATTTCCTCTATCCATATGAAGAGAAGTACTTACAGATTTGGTATGGAATCATATTGTATGATCAGCCTCCATAAATACCCCCCCCCTTCAGAGTGGTCAGCTTGGCACCACAAACATGCTACTTCCACCTACAATACCCCTATGTCTTCCCCAGCTCCCCCTTCATCTCCCTTACCTATCCTTACTCCCTCTCATACCATTAAACAAGAGCCTCTCTCACCTGAGGTCATACAGCACATCATCGAACCAGCATACATTCATTGTCCCCAATGAGGCCAAACTCCAAGACCTTGCCACCACCCTTAACCCACTTGCCATCATGCGAAGGAAGCCCTTCACCCACCCCTACTGAAGCAGACCCCACTCACCCTGGACCCCCTTGGTTTGTCTATGAACCATATATGCACATTCCCCCTTTTTATATCAATGTCAACAGGTGGTGACGCCTACTACCTTACTTACGAATTGCTCTATGGAATGACAAACCCATGCTTTTAGGAACTATGGGTTGAGGAGAACCCACTTATGGGGAAAAACTTGTCACCCTACCCATCGTCTCTGCCACTCACTTCTCCACCACCACCTCTGATCTCCACCTCCTAGTTGAGGACTACCCCTTCCCATTTTGATGTGGCACAAGCACTCAAAAACCTCCATGACCCTGGAGGCTCTTGCTGATGTTTACCACCTTCGTAACAGCTCACTACAACTGAAGGTTCTGGAGGCTAAGTGAGCCACTATTCAAGGAGCTATGGACATTCTCCAATGACAACTCGCCAACCAGCTCCATGAAATCCAATCTTACACCAAAGAGTCCACCACCATCCGTAGTCGCCTCCATGCTAATAACACCTCTGTCCAAGTCCATCACCAACTTGACAACATGATGACCAATGGAGGTCTCACCCATGTCACTGGACCCTTCTATTCATTGGCAGGGAGTTATGACAAATTGAGGTCTTAAAACAAACCCTCCATGCTCTCCACCCCCGTCTCACCAATTCATCCCCCTCTCTCCCTAACCCCTCCACTTGAAAACCTCCCTTGAACTGTTGACCAGTCTCAAAACAATGCTCCCATGGGGGCCCCTTCCCACTTTCCACAGATGTTTTCCAATGACGCTAGTACCCCCAATACCCCTCTTACCCCCACACACATGACCAAGGCACAGCATCATCAACTACAGAAGCATCAACATGTTTGCAAGCACTGCAATACCAGGGGTCATTGGAACAAGGACTGTAACAAACCTCACACAAACTGCCTTGGTCAGATGGACTGTATCCTTAGGAGGACTCATAGGAGTTACAGAGGCTACTGCCCCAAGGCGATGGGTCCTCAAGGCACTTGGCCTGAGGGCAATGGAGACTATGTCCCTGAATCAGGCCCTGAGACCAATTAGTTTGGAGAACTAAGCATGAGGGGGGCATGATGTTATGATTTACCCCTCTTTCAGTTCATCCCTAACCACTTCTTATTGTTCTTTACTTTTCACCCTCATCCCCTTGGTTACCATTTCATCCCTTGATGTTGATCATCCCTTGTTGTTTCACCTGTCATGTTTCATCTATGGTCTGATCCCCTTTTGCTATTGGCTCAGTTTTATCAATTGTTCCACATATAGTACTGTACAGCCTCGCTATATACAGTATTTAAGTGCCTGTAAAAGCTGGGGAATATCCCAAGCTTAGCTTTGTCCCATTTCCTGTTGCATCCCTTGCCCTGTACACTCTCTCAATCACAGGTTGCTTGTGCTGGCCTACACTCTGCTTGACCTGAGCACACCTCAAGGAACCTTTGTGTTCTCTTCCTCCTCTGCTTCTCTCTCATCATCCTCCTCTTCTATGAAACCAGGAGATCAACTCTGTCTGTGGGCTGAGTCATTGTCTGACTAAGCCTTGAGATGCTAAACCTCTGATCCAGTCTCTTTGAGCTGGCCCCCACTGAACCCTTGAACCAAGTCACAGGGACTTGGCCCCACTGAACCCTGAGCTGACACTCCAATGGCTGCAATGCCATAACAAATACAGAGTCTGGTGGAAAGGATACTCCACAGCAGAAGACACCTGAGAACCCCTTTCTAATCTTAAAAATGCCCAGGACACCATCACCATCTTCCACCTGCAACAGCCCACTAAACTCTGTGTTATGTCCACCACTGACTCTGATCCCACAGAATCTCATCATTTGGGTGAAAGCCTAGATGACCTAGAACATCAATTTCAAGGACTTATGATACAACAACATACTTTACTCCCCCAAATCAGTTCATGTAACCCCCCTTCATACTCTACTAATGATCCCACTATTCCTGCCCATGGGCACACTATTTTTAACTTAGCCACTAGGGAACAACTCTTTTCCAGAATTCTTTCCCCTGGCAACTTCCATAGGCCCCTTTTACCCACCAAGAATTCTTGAATCTTGAACTTGAACTTGGATTTTGGGATTTTCTGGGAGTGACAGGAGTGACAGGAGTGATGTAAGTGATATAATGTATATATTAAATTAATATGCATTTTTCTCCATTGTCATTTGCATATTCACATATATAGGGTTACACATGATGTGTCAGCGTCAAACTCGGAGTTGAGCAGTCTGACTGAAGCTCAACATCTGGGTGCTTGCAGCCCCATTTTCACCAGAGCTGCACATACAAAATTTGCACAAAGATGTGCACCCACACTGGTGACACATATTCTGCCTTAATGACATGCTTGCAATACCCCACTTGGAAGGAGTGGAAGGAAGGGTTAGAAAAAATATTTTACATATCACATGTAAACCCAGCAAATCACACCAAAAAATAACTCATATTTGAAATAGACTCATATTAGTTTATTATGTCACTTACATCACACCTGTCATTCCTGTCACTCCTGGAAAATCCTGAAATCCAAGTTCAAGTTCAAGATTCAAGAATTCTCGGTAGGTACAAGGGGCCATAGTTTCCAACTTCTTATGATGGACCCTCATTTTTCTGAGTTTCACCTGTCCATATGGAGGGCAGTACTTATGGACTTAGTATGGAACCATATTGTATGGTCAATCCTCTTACTGTCATTTTCATGTGACCTTGCACTTGCCATTTTTGGATGTCATTTTAAGTGTGAAATTAAAGCTGCTATATCTCAACAGCGTCTCAACAGATTGCCTTGAAACTTTGATAGTAGAACCTTATATACTGTATCTAGGTGTAGCTAAAATGTGGGAGCCTAACATTCAGTTCTTGGCATGTTGATTTTCAGGTGCTAACATGAGTGCAAAACTTTGAATTGCCATATCTCAACTGTTTCTCAATCAATTTACTTGAACCTTCTGACAGTGGGATCTCATGTCCTGTATCTAGGTGCAGCCCAAGAGTTGGGGTCTAATTCTTAGTTCTTGAGGTCCCTTTTACCAACCAAGGCCCCATACAGCAACTGAGATTTCTTGAAACTTGAACTTGGAACTTGAATTTCGGGATTAGCCAGGTGTGACAGGTGTGACAGGTGTGACAGGTGTGATGACAGTGACATGTCATATGATTAACTAATATCAGTTGTTTTTGTCTGTTAACTGTAATTCACATATTTGCATATGTGATGTCATGTAATGACTTGGGCTCAGGAACAATTGGTGCGTCAATGATTGGCATCACTTGTCACGGTAACTAGCCGTGTCAGTTCACAAGCAGAAAGCAAGTCGATGATAGAGAGGTGTTTCAAGAAATGGGCTGGTTCCCGTGTATAATGAGTAAGGATCCCTGCAGCGGTCAAAGTGTTTTATGCTAAACAGGTTATGGCCAATAGACCCTTCCTAGTACGACTCGGTCCGTTGAGAAGCTAGGGTAAGTTTGTAATGGGATAGACTAGGGCTGGTTCCACTAGCTATATGCGTTCAAGTCCGTCGGGACCTTGAACAACGCAGAGAGAGTAGAGGAAGGTAGGTCTTAAAGGAAGAGAGCTCTTCTCAGGAGAGTGAAGAGAGACTCTTAGGGAAGGAAGGGAAAGGCGAAGAGTAGATGGTAGATGGTGTGTTGAGAGTTGATGAAATGGAGAGGTAGTTGTGAGTTAAGTTTGTGAGAGTGAAGTGGGTTGCAGGCGAATATGTTTGGACAAGAGTAGGTTGGATTCTACAAGAGACCAAGCTTAGGGCTTTGGTCACAAAGTACTGAGCTTATATATACAGGAGAAGCGCAGCAATAGCTGCGCTTTGACTGTGCTACTAGTATAGTAGGAGTCATAATAAGTAGGAGTCATAGGAATGAGGCCACGAATGAGTCAGAACCAAGTAACTGTGCTGCACAGTAGGTGCGCAGCATTGCACAGTCGAAACTAAGAAGTGAACATAAATGGAAAGAGAACCAAACAAAGGGAAAGTAACAGCAATCCAGTGTTACCTGGATGTGTATGGATCACATGATAACACAGAAAGGATCACAAGACGTAAGAGATCACAAGACCAGTAAGTAAAGGGACGTACGCAAGCAAGCAGTCCGTAGCAAAAGGTAAGAAGTAAACGTAAAAGGAAAATGGTGTAACATCACTTCTTTCTACCCCCACCTCCACTGCCCCATATGATGCAGACCCACTCATCAATAAGTCCAGATTCCATTGAAGGGAGTCTAATCTCAGAAAGTAACAAGGCTATATGGACAACTGAAGAGGAAGCTGCATTTCTACTGTTCCTCATTGAGTGGAACCAAGAAGGAAACATGACCTCCAACACCATGTTTTTCAAAATGGCAAAGGGTACGATTTTTTTTTTTTTGCTTTGCCATATCACGCAGCTAACATTGTCCACTACTAGATGAAGAAAAAGCAATTGGCAATTGTTGCTCTCAGGAATGAGTCCCAGTTCAGGCACCTATGGACTGATGAGAATGGAATTGTTGTTCCACCTGAAATGGAATCGGTGTGGAGTGATCTAGTCAAGGTACGTACATTACATCTAATTTGTCAATGCCATCTGATAATTAGTAGAAACATCAAGAATACAACAAGTACAGGGATAAAGGCTGGCCGCATCACAGCATCATGAAATCTCTGACACTATTGAGTGCAAAAGGCCAACATTCATATTAGGGCATGCAGTTGACAGCCCATTTTACTCCCCCTCAGTCATCTGCATCACTGTCCCCCAATCCCAATTTGTTTGAAAGTCAAAGTGGGGACTCCTTGTCATCCCTGGCACCAGATCGCTCTTCCTCCTCATCCAGTGTCCTTCATTTCAAACACAAAGTATCTCAGGTCAAGGATGTCACCTCCGAAACATCTTCCTCATTGATCAAAAAACTCTAGTCTGATTCCACAGCAGTTGCTGTCCATGGCATGCAGTCATCCATGGAGAGGTTTGCTGATAACTTCCACACAACCATGCATGCATTCATTGCTTCATCCCCACCCCCAATGTCGCTGGCACTCCCCCCACTCCCAATGCTGCTGGCACTCCCCTCAAACCCAGCCCTGGCCCCACCTCTAGCCATGCATATGCCACCTCCAAATGACATCATAACTATCTTGGCACTTCCCGAGATCACCCATCGGTCACTGGCAATTCAACATCTTACTAAGGATATTGAACTGAATGGTGAATGGCTCTCCATGGATGATGTTGTCCCTGTGATCAATATCTTGGGATCTTGTGACATCATGCATGTAGACAGTTATATTGTGCTTATGACTAATGGGTCAGTGTTGTCGTGCGAGATTGCATGCAACTACATCAAGGATCGATTGGAGAATGCTAGGACGTCCTGACTGTAGTTGTACTTCTACAGTAATCACCCATCACATGCCTGTATCATAATTTGTTGAATGCCATGAAGTGTTTCCAATGGTGGACAGCCACAGGGTGACCAGAGAGGTTTTGCATGGCAACAAATCCTCCAATATATTTTCTGAAAATATGTGGACATGTGTCTGAACTAAATACCTGCTGTGCGATCCTGAAGTGTTTTCTGATACTGCTCCCACATCTCACCTGCAATCCTGTCTCACCTGATATTTGCTTGCTCCCTCTCATAGCGCATCACTACCCCTCTTCCCAGTTCACCAGCCGCTTCATGATGACCCACCTGAGGGTCTACCCTGTCGTCAAATATGTTGATCTCACTGTGGTCATAATGGCAAATAAACTTGTGAAGGGCTGCAAGTGCCGATGGGATGCACACTTGAATATCCATGTTATACTCAGGAGGGTACCGAAGGATTTTGAAATGCTGCTTGAGAATCCCAAACATATGCTCTATGATGTTGCGAGCTTGAGCATGGTGCAGATTGAATAATCCCTGGGGTGTGCATGGCCTAGGACAAGCATAAAAATTAGTGAGAAGATGGGAAAGAAAGAGAGAACACACTGTATGCCAGCATGACCCCACTCAGATAGATGATATCATACACCTCGATAAGGAACAAGCAGTGTGTTTGATGAGGCAAAGCCTGCATCAGCAAGATAGTATTTCCCTCTTGGGATGAGGAAATTGGAATGATCCGCATCATGGAAAAGAGTTGAGTCAGTGGTGGTGTTACGAACCAAGGCCAGGTCCTGGCCGTAGATGGTCCTATTTCACTCAAGAGAGACCTCTCTTTGTTTGCATTACCAACTCCTTTCCATTTTCTGGGCTATCCCTCCCACAGTGCAAGATATCGCTATTGCAAAGGCACTATAACATGACCAGGCACCCGTTTCCTAATCGGGTAATCATCGCGTGGCAGCCACATGGTCACCCAGCCACCAGGAACCCGAAACAGCAGCACAAACTCTTAGAAACTGTTGCATAACTCATCTGACATCATCAAGGCTCCAATGACATCATGGCTGACTGAGTGACTCCACAGTGACCTCATAGGCTCACTAAGCGCTCCACAGTGACATCATAATGATGTCATCACTCCACAATGATCAGTAATGCGCTCAGTAAGCCTGAAACTTGACACAAGCGAGTTTATGCCTCTGTAGTCCTATTGGATGGTACCAAAGAGTCTAGAATAGTCCCAGTTCTTTGTAATCGACCCTGTACACTGTATATAAGCCCCAATAAAGTATGGCAGTCGTCAGACTGTCCATTTGTGATACTCTCATCTTCCTGGGTACTCCCCTGTGACCGCTCAGTCTAAAGCCTTCCTCGTCTTCAAGGTACTCTTCAACGACCGCCTTGTTTAAAGCCCCTTCGCTGCACTGGCCTCTGCTCTTCGCCTCTGCCTCCTGCAACATGTACCAGTTCCTATCTGGTACATTCTGTTTATTTGGCTCGTCCTTCTGTTCAACACCACCTACGCCATGTACCATCTGTTCCGACCTTTGCCCACCTGCTCCTGAGTCCTTAGCGATCAGCAGTACGTGTCTTGACAGGTGGAGCCCTCCCAACCAGTCAAAGATATGTGAAGCAGAGGTCAAATGAACAAGCAGCAAGGCAGTTCTGTGAGAGAACACCATTGTGGTCTCTTGTTGCATTGTGCTCTGCGGCAGTGGAGTAACAACTGATGTGGGTGCTGTTGATAGCACCCAGGGCATCCTTGAAAAAGGGAAAAATTTGGGATTCTCTTGGATAAAGGAGTGAGGAGGGGAATTGGCATCAGGAAGCTGTACAAAGGTGGTGTAGAAAGGGGGGGTTGCAAGAACTCCAAGTATCTTTTTAAAATATCTGGATATCCATCAGAAGATACTAACCCTGCCATGTAGTTCGGACAGGTACCCTTGTTCGGACACTTGAGATCTCTCCCTCGATCCAAGCTCAATCAGCATAAAAATTCTCATAGCACTTATTATACTGTATCTCAATGTATCCAATAGATTTTTTTGCTGAATGCCATTGTGGTTTGTTGAGATCAAGAAAATAGCAGTTGGTCACGCCTGCCGACCAATGCCGCATCGGAGTTTCTATGGCTCCAAAATAGGTTAGATACACTTGCTGGTCGGAATTACGTGCGGAACTGCGATGGACGTGATGCGCCATTGCTTTCATCCTTCGCCACCGACCGCCACCGACCGCATGCCCACACTACCACCCCACGCCCAATGACAAGATCTTGACTGCCTCACCAAGCCCTCGCCACTTCGTCCAGCCCAGCCTTCGCCACCGACTACGCACGCACGCCACAACCCACTCGACGCGATCGCGTCGCAGGTCCTTCGCCACCACCTCGACCGCCTTGGCCAGCCTCAAATTCCCTTTCAAATTCCCTTTCATCACTTCCCTTCCCTTTGTTCTTCATTCCTGTACATAAAACACTTAGCTACTCTGTAGTAAAACAGTTCAGAATAAGAATATTTTCTTTCTCCCCTCTCATCTGTCTGTCTTTGCCTGAATCCAAACGACCCTGCACAATACCGGCTCTCTCCCTTTCTTTCTCTCACCTCTGGTCCCTTGGTCGATGTCCACTTACTGGTCCAACAGCCCTGCTCTTTCTCACTCATGCGTCCCCGGACACACCAAAGCGGAGTTGGTGCATGGTGCAGAAGCACTTTGGTCTCATTCAGCTTGAGTAAAGGTGCCGCACTCCCATGACCAGGGCTGTAGCCATGACCGTGCTCATTGCCATCGTGGGCACATTGGGGGAAAGAAAGGTGGCCGACATCAACTCTCTGAGAGATAAGTGCAGATTCCCCACAGCGAGATCGGGGGGAGGTAGGGGCCGAGCGGAGTTACATCTTGGCTTGGCGGAGTTACAAACAAGCCCGTGACATGTGTGACTGTCCGAACAAGGGTGCCCGTCCGAACTACATGGCAGGGTTAGTACATAGAAGGAAACCATGGGATACATACTTTGAGACCATGCTTGGTGACCACTGAAAACACTCTCCGATATTTGTTGTTGACAGCCCAGTGGAAGCAGCATAGAAAAATATGGCAACCTGTTCTTCAATTTGGACATGCTGAGATGACACAACACCAAAGTCACGGAGAGTCTGCTGGAGCTTGTGAAACACATGTTTATGGACCCCAAGTTCATTCCAAATGCATTCTGGGTGGCTGGTGAGTAGTTCATGGACCCAGGCAAGACCAGTGAGGGTGGAGGTGTGATATGGAATAGGAGGAGAATGGGGTTTGAGTATTGACAGTATGGCCTGGAAGCCATAAAGGGCATAACCTGTAAAATATAAAATCATTAGAAGTTGTTGGCATTGCCATTGTACCTGCTGCAGATACAGCCTCTCCTGATCAAGGTAATCAGCCATAGCATTGACCAGGGGATGGACAGGTGATGACTCGAAATTGGGGGGTAAAAAATTGGCCGTGACTCAGAGGGGCAAAAAAAGGTTTTGGGCACCTCAGTCATTACAACAACAAATATGTGAATTACAGTTAACAGACAAAAACAACTGATATTAGTTAATCATATGACATGTCACTGTCATCACACCCATCACACCCATCACACCTGGCTAATCCTGAAATTCAAGTTCCATGTTCAAGTTTCAAGAAATCTTGGTTGCTGTATGGGGCCCAAGAATTCTTGAATATTGAACTTGAACTTGGATTTTGGAATTTTCTGGGAGTGACAGGAGTGACAGGAGTGATGTAAGTGATATGATGTATATAATAAATTAATATGGATTTTTTTCTTGTTCTGATTTGCATATTCACATATATGGGGTTACATATGATGTGTTAGTGTCAAACTTGGAGTTGAGCTCAACATCTGGGTGCTTGCAGCCCCATTTGCACCAGAGCTGCACATACAAAAGTTGCACAAAGATGTGCACCCACACATCAGTGACACATTTTCTGCCTTAGTGACATGCTTTGCTATACCCCACTTGGAAGGAGTGGAAGGAGGGGGGCTAGAAAAAATATTTTACATATCACATGTAAACCCCACACATGAATGCAAATCACACTGAAAAATAACTCATATTTGAAATAGACTCATATGAGTTTATTATGTCACTTACATCACACCTGTCACACCTGTCACTCCAAGAAAATCCCAAAATCCAAGTTCAAGTTCAAGATTCAAGAATTCTTGGTTGGTAAAAGGGGCCTGAAGTTTCAATTTTTGGGTGTGATCTGAGTGTGAAATTTTGAACTGCCATATCTCAAACTTTTCTCAATAGATTGTCTTGAAACTTGGACAGTAGAACCTTATATACTGTATCTAGGTGCAACTAAAATATGGGAGCCTAATATTCAGTTCTTGAAGTTTCGAGTTTTGGGTGCCAATCTGTGTGCAAAATTTCAAACTGCCATATCTCAACCATTTCTCAATGAATTGCCTTGAAACTTGGACATTAGAACCTCATGTACTGTGTCTACATACAACCAAATAATGGGTTTCACTTATTGAATTTTCCTGTTTTGGAGTGCTGACTCCAAGCATGATGAAATTACATTCCCTACAGTTGAATACATGATATAATACAACTATTTACAAATGATGTGAGGCATGTGTCGAGGCAGCAATTGCAATTGCACATGAATGGGCAAGGGGAGGCAAGGCAAGGTGGGCTGCGATCCCTCACATATGGCAGCAGCAAATGATGGTAAATGATGAAGGGGTGGCTCAGTAGATCGGAGCAACACAGTGAGCAAAGTGTAATGGTATGGCCTCAAGTCAAATAATGACAATTGCCCAAGAGGTAAATGATAAATGATGTCAGATGCTAATTAGATGGGGTGTGTAAAGAACTCATTGATTCTGTGCAGTCTCACTCACACCAAGGATGGACAGCCACAGGGTGACCAGATAGTTTTCATGCGGCAATGAATCACTTATTGCCATTTTCAGCGAACTTGATGGAGCTTGAATTCCACCCAAATTGGTGCAGAAACCCCCTCAAACATGCGGGATAAATATCTCCCTCAAAACAGCTTCAATTCATATGAAATTTATTGTCCCTGAATCGCCTAAATGAGGGCTAGGCAGCCCCATTGTTTTCATGAGATTTGAGTGAGAATTGGTGGAGCTGGACTCAAGCCACCTCCACATGTGTATTAGATGAATTACAACTCAAAATCATGGTCTATATCCATTATTTTTCCCTCATGTTGTACCCATGGGCTGTCTTGAGGCAGCCCCATAGTGTTTTTGACTCAAGTGTTGTGGTGTGCAACATTGTTTCCAGTGCAATTGGAGTCATGGCCAGCCACTCATCACCCCTCTCGCCTCTCCATTCTGACCATCCTTCTTGTTTTTCACAGACAGAGAGGAGTGGGTTGCAAAGAGGGGTCCTATTCTGAATTCTTTCTACTACAGAGTAGCTAGGGTGTTTTTATATACAGGAGAGAGGTATTAGAGATGAAAGGCATGAAAGTGAATCAAGACTGGTTGAGACAGTTGAGGCAGTCATGAAAGGCTTGAGATGTGAATGTGTCACATGTGCGGGGTGTGGCATGCCTGCGTGGTCAGTGGCAAGGGCTGGGCGATGCAATTGAGGTCTTGATGTCACACACAAGGTGGCTTGTGGTGTGTGGCCAGTGGATGGCCTGGAACGTGAGGGAGGTGGCAAAGGTAGTGCTGTCGCCGGCTCGGCTCGAAACTGTTCCGAGCCGAGCCGGAGCTGTATTTGAGCCAAGCCAAGCTGTTCAACGGCTCGCGGCTTTGAGCCGCTCGAAACAGCGCGAGCCGTTTCGAGCCGTTTTGATTGCCACATTTGGATGTTTGAAGTGCCACATTTGGATATGGTTGCTCGATTTGGAGAGTCGTCTGCCACTCTGCTTCGCCAGATTTGGGTATGTAGCTCGATTTGGACCGTCGTCTGCCAATCCCCACCACGCCTTGCTCTCGCAGGGTGCAAGCCTTCCTTCATCCTGCCAAGATCCGTTAATCATCTCCCCCACCCCAACCCTACTGGAGCTCTCAAAGCCGCCGCTACCCAGCGTACCTCAAAGACTCATCAAAGATGAGCTCGTTGAGTTCCCGTCCGACCCCCAGACCCGCCCCCTCCCTGCAGAACAAAGCGAAGATGACGAGATCCATGGCTACGAGACAGACACAGGCGTGCACATGTGCAAGCATAAGAGCACCATGGAATGCAAGACCAAGGCAGAGCGCCGCCGAGCTGGGTGCTGCCATATCACCGCTTACTGGCTCATGGATGGCTTTCGCATGAAGCTGCTTGCCAACTTTCTCAAGCACGAGCACAATGTCGTCCCTCGTTTGTTTGATGAGGCTCTCTATGTCATACATTCCTTGCTGACCCCTTGTCCTTCAACCTTTCCCCTTGCACAGTGCATGCAGGGCTGACCACCTCTCCCAGATGTATCACCTCCCGCTGCTTCCTGGTTACGGCCCCGTGGCTAAAGTGCGCTCCCTGGTGCCTGCTCCGTCGCACGCGCGCCATTTGTCGTACACATCTCAGAGTGAAGAAGACGGCTGATGCAGCAAGGGCAAAGGTCTGGACAACGACGGAGAAACATCCGTGCCACAGAATAGTGGGGTGATGGCTCCATCCAATTTCACGAATGCAGTTTCGACAGAAGGACCAGCAAACTATGTCCTGGAGCAACCACCAATTTTCATGTTTGGTGTCGTAAGCCAACCTGGTGAACTGATGGACTTCACCTTTGACATGATCACCACGCCTTGGAACGATGACTTTTCTATCCCTGTCGACACAACTATGCTCATGCTACGGTAACTGGATGAGATGCTCAACTGCCTTTTCTTTTCTTAAATGGTTTCCTCATGGGTGTGCCAACCTCGTCCTGTCGGTTCGGCATAGATCACTTGGCTGTATGACATGGACATCGTCTTTGGCCTGGACGGGAACTTTGATGAAGTGTATCTATATGAAGAGCTCATGGAGGCCGACCTCCATGCCATCATGCTTTGATCACCCGATCACACCATGGCAAAATTGAACTTTCCCTCTGGACAGATCCGTTCTGGCCAACCCCCATAGGATGCGCACTTTCAATCCTTCATCTATCAGACGCTGTGCAGCCTGAAACTCGGCCGACGTGCTGCACCACGACCTCAAGCCGGGAAATCTGCTCGTGAATGCGGACTGCGAGCTCAAGATTTGCAACTTTGGTCTCGCGCGCGGGTTCAATCAGGCGCAGAAGCAGGGCTTCATGACCGAGTACGTCACGACACGGTGGTACCGCGTGCCGGAGCTCATGCTCAGCTTTGCAAATTACGTGCATCTCGGGCAGCACCCAGTTTCACCCTCCTCTTGTGAGGTTAGGCTCATTTTCTCCTCTTTCTTCTGTGTTCTTTTTGGTAGGCCTCCGCCATCAACGTATGGTCCGTTGGGTGTATTTTGGACGAGCTTTTGGCTGGCAAGCCCATCTTTAAAGGGAAAGAATGAGGGCAGTGCTCCTCAACTTTTGCTTACAATGCCTAATGGTTTGGACAGCTATGTCAATCAATTGAATCAGATCCTGCATTACCTTGGAACACCTAGGGTACGTTGTCTTAAAAACTCGATGCACGCCGATGTTACCTGTGCTAAAACTGATTGCCCGAACCAACAGGCACAAGATTACATCCACTCGCTCCCCATCAGGCCACGTGTGCCATTTGCGCAAATGTTTCCGCATGTGAACCCACTCGCCCTTGATCTTCTCACCAAGATGCTCAACTTTGATCCTGCGAAATGCATTGCATGTGAACAGGTGTTGGAGCGCCTGTATCTTGCCATCTGGCACGACCCGACGGACGAGGCCATCTGCCCAGCTGTGTGTCGACATGATAGCCAGCGTCGCGTTAGAAACCAACGTGTGTATTCTACTTGGTTAGAAATTCGACCTTTTCTTTGAGGAGGAAGACTCGATCGAAGGTATGAAGAAAGCTCATCGTCGAGAAAGTGAACCTCTTTCGGTCGGAGGTCCGCACCGCGGCGTGTTCAAACCAGAATCGGCAGTGCGTGTCGCAGTTTCAGTTTCTCTCTCTCTTCTGGTTGCCCTGTGCAGTATATATTGTCTTTCACTTTCTTTACTTTTCCTGCTCGCTAAGGTGGTTCCCTTTTGTGCAGGTTGATGATCCCATTTCGTAACGATATCGTTGCCTCTCTGATTCGCGACGACGCTCCATTAGATGGCGCCACTTCATGCTATTACAGTGGCCATACACCGCAGCAGGGCGTTGGTCATTGCCCTGCGAGCCCGGTCATTGATGATCCCAGTGCTGAACTTGGGCGCGAGCTGGCTGGGACGCACATTGGACGCCAGTGAAGTGGGAAGGTAGAAAAATATGTTAAGAGGGAGGATGTGGTGTATCCGTGTATGTCTCAATACTCTTGTACGCTCATGGTTGACTCTAAATTGCATGTCTGTGAAGCAACCAATTTAAACTATCACAGCTCCTACGGCCTCCCTTTCCGGCTGGCCACCACGAGCACACCCTAGTATTGTCTGTTCATATGATCTTTTCTATCACAACACCTATGGACTTGGCCTCACGATCTCTTTGATTCTCATATCACACTGGTTTTGCACCAAGCCATGTCGCAAAACGCGACCTGCTTTCTGCCCAGCCTCCCAGGGCACCCCAGAAAGGACCTTCTCTCTTTCAGCATGGCAACATGGTATTTCAAAGTCAGTGCGATAGTCTTGTGTCATCAGACCTGGTCTAATCGATAGCGTGTCCCTGTGTGTGGTGCCATTAGCGCACGATGTTGGCTGGCTCGTATCCGGTTTCTTCACCATCGTGGCCATCGTGGCCTCCTCCTGGCTCCTCAACAAGCATCTTCAGTGGCACACCAATGTACGTTCGCATCTGTGCGATCCCTCCGAACCAGAGTCTGTTCTGATCTTTGTAATCGTCATAAGAGCAGCGCTGTACGTGCCGTTTGTTGTTATGGCCACGCATCATGTGTCAACAGTTTGCCTGATTTTCTTCACAGATATCATCCGCCTGCTCCTCATGGTCCCTATATACACCTCGAGTCTCGCATCATATCTTTTCTGGGTCCGGGTCTTGCCTCCACATCTAAATGCATGTAGCACGCTGACATGCCCCATATTGAATCTCTCAGGACATTGCCACGCCCTTACTTCTCATCTGCAATGCATATGAGGCCGTCCTCACCAGCCACGATGCGCCGTCGTCACCTCACGCCACCAGCGCCGTTGCCCAAGAAGACCAAGGCCTTGGACCTGAGCCCAGCAATGCCGCCCCGCCAAAAGATCAGACCCCGCCACCACGACGTTGCCACAGGAGAAGCTGCCGACACAAGCACCACGCTGCACCACGCCACCTCTTCCATCGCATCCCCGTCCACATGTACGCCCTCGTTCACATGTGCTGATACCACACGCAGTGGCGAAGACCTCATCGCCGGGCCGGCAAGACGACAGCATGAGCAACACACAAGTCACACCCCCATGCCCACCCATTCCATGACGCCATCACCTACGCCCTTGCCTCTTGCCACCCCATTGCCTCGAACGACCACGCCTCAGCCTCTGCCACGACAGCAGCAACCGCATCAAGGGCAACAACAATGTGGCCAATGCTTGACAACACCTCAAGATGCGACGACTCATTCAACACACTGCACGCTGGAGCTTCACTTCGATGGTGTGCCCGCGCAACCTTCTCACCCGGTGGCTGCCACTGATGAAGGCGAAGAGGCGGATTTGCAGATGCTCACACTCTCCAAAAGGTCGCACTGTGCCCGATGTCGAGATGACCGAGGAACATGAGAGAGAAGAGGATCTGACGGAGGAAGAGATGATTATGCGGGCCATCGTGATGAGCATGCACCCTGAGGCGGATTCGGACGTGCAGGGCATGTGGAAGGTCAGTCGGATGATTGTGCACCACCTCACAAGCAGTGCGCTCATCGGGCATCCAGGTTTTGATTGTCAATGTAAACTTGATGGTCATGAATTTGACAAGTGCATGACAGCATCCAGAAGAACACCACCACTAGGGAAGCTGCCGAACTCACCAACCGTAGTAAATCCGAGTTCCTGGCCAACATGTCCCACAAGATAAGGTTGGCCTGGTGGTTTGGATATCTCAAAAAGTGAGTGCCACGGAACTAATTATTGAGCACAAGTTCGTTAACTAACATAACAATCAGTCGAAGCTGGTCGGATGACCATGGAGCAAGTCTCCTTCTCGCTCCGGCAGACTGTTTTAGGAATCGTCCGCGCATCACAGAACAACTTGGACCTCACTTACTAGATCCTGACATTTTAGACCAGCTCATTGGTGATTCCCTCCGCCTCCGGCAAGTTATCGCAGACCTTGTGGGCAACACGATCAAGTTCACACCATCTAGACCTCCAAGAAGGGTCACGTCGCGCTCAGTTGCCGTCTACTCGCCCTTGACGATTCTAGTGTGTCCCTCGAGTTCTGCGTCTTGAACACCGGCATTGGTATTGCCAAGGACAAGCTGAATTTTAACTTTGACACTTTTGCACAGGCGGATGGTTCTACGACAAGGGTGCGTGCTGTTTTACCTTTCTGCATTTTTTCTTGACACGCCAGCTTTTCTCAGAAGGAATACGGAGGAACGGAATAGGGCTGTTGATTTTGAAACACCTCATTGCTCTTATGGCTGGAAGTATGCGGGTTGAAAGCGAGATTGGCAAGGGTAGTAAGTTCTTCACCATCACGTCCCAAATTGGCCAGATGTCCATGACGCGATGCTTGCCAAGATGGTGCCATTTGGGAACTATTTCATTTGTTGATATGCTATATGACAACATTGCGGTGGTGGATTGGATACAGGAACTCGGACTCAGGCCTTATGTGATTCACGATCCACTCAAAGTCACAGATAAGGCTACATGCCCCCCCACATTGATACTATCGTCATCGATTCACTCAATGTGGTAAGTTTCAATATCGTGTTTTATGGACAATGTACGGCAGACCAAGACGATCCATGAGTATGAGCATTTGCGGTACATACCCATTGTCTTATTAGCACTGGTGCGCCCCACAATCTGTGATATCTGTCTACCCTGTGCTGATCTGATGGGTTTCATCAAAACCTTCCTTGTTTGAACTGTACGTAACATTGCCTATCATATGACACTAGCTGCTGACCCATTGTTCCATGTAGTGAAATGGTGTCTGGATAACAGCATAAGCTCCAAGGTCATGACACCCATGAGCACACAGGACCTGGCATTGGTGCTCATCTCTGCCCCTCGGAAGAAAAGAAGTAAAAACTAGCAATGTTTTCCATGTCCACTGTAAGGTATCTGGCCGGG
>JAGFNK010000582.1:0-32288 GCA_025769875.1 Russula earlei | reverse complement strand
GTTGGAGATACAACGAAAGGCTGCGTGTCATCACACATCCGTCCCACTGCATTCCTTGCCAGAGGTGGCAGGAGCATCACCTCGCAGCTACAATGGATGACGAAGAAAAGTCGAAGAAGAAAGTCGCTGGACTCTGCATATCAAGCCCATGACTGCACTGCTTCTCGTCCTTTCCGGGAAGGATTGATCGTCTCGAACGGAGTGGGACGACTTCCTCGAGAGCTGCGGCGCTGTGTCAGGAACTCAGAAATGCATGAATGAAGCTGAAGGAGAGCCTCGACGTGCACAACGAACTACAGAGCGCCCTTGTGGATCGTGCCATCGATCAGCCAACGCAAGACTGTGGGCTGCACTCCCGCCTCCCCATCATGCTCATCCAGACAGCATAACGCCTGCCTCGCGACCATCGCTCATCAAGACTCCTCAACCCCACTATGTCATGCAGAGCGGGACGTCATTGCCATTGACTGCGAATCTGAGCAGGATGTACCGTATGTCCCCCCTCCACTCCCCCTATTGCTATGACTCATCGCTGCTCTGACTCCAGGACTTCACAGGATTGATATATGATATAGCATGTACCATAGCAGGTTGTTCATGACAATGTCAATATGTCCTGGTTTGATACAGTCCTCGTAGATTACTACGATATGACGCTTCAAACTTAATACATGCCATTGATATGAACTGTCGTGAACCATTCTCCGGAGAGGGCCCTTGAAGGACCCTTCCTTATAGGAGGAAAACCCAGCCTCCATGATGTCACCCTGTTCACGAGCAAAAGGGTGAGTAGAGGTGTCCACAATATCGTGCGTGCATTGTTGCGCGAGCGATTCTCGGCACAATCGACATACAGCAAGCCCCACTTAATGGCAACCCTTCTAACAATAAAAGACAGTATTAGGGCCCTTCTAGGGACCCTTTAGGACGACTCTAGGTGCTCTACAGTGGGTACTAACCTGGTATCAAAGACTCTACAAAGCGTTATTAGACCAACTCTAATAACTAAAGAGTGAACTATAAGGCAATACTAAGGACCTTAATAGAAGTATTAGGGTCGACTCTAGGACCCTAATAGAGCTATATAAGGGCCTTAAGATAACACTATTCCCTAACCAAACTCCAAGTCCTCAAATGACCGGCCCAAACTAACTAACAGGAAATGAATCAGGTGCTTGCATGCGCATAGAACAGCAAACACTGGACAATGAAAGCTCTTACTCAGCAGCTTACTGAGCATGACTGAGCTGCTCAGTAAGCACACTCCAATTCTACTCAGCACTCTATTGTGCTTGATAACAAGGTTATGACTTGTTCTCCATTTAGCAGTTCTTGTAGATATAAGCGCTCAATAAAGTAGTGGACAGTCCTCAGACTGTCCATTTGTTTACAGCATCTCCATTCCTGGGATACTCCTTAAAGGACCATCCCCTTGTGACTATCCTGGCCTCTTCCCTGCGTGACTGCTCTCTCACGGTAACAGTGCCTCTCTGGTATCTGTTACTACTCTGGACTTTACTTCTGGCCCATGCCATCTTGGACATCTATCGACTCGTCTTCGAGCTTATCCCTCACTCTTGAACTGGATAGTTCAACAGTGAGTCTTGACATGAACTCTGTGCACTCGGCACTATGGCCGGCAAAAGCGTACGACGTCACTGGGATCATAGATCTGCCTCAGGGCTGGCCGAATGACAAGCATTCCTGACCAGATTCACAAAACACTTTACATACGTGAGCACGCCAGATCCAGCATTTTGCCAGGAGAATTTTGCATGAAAGCGCATATCTCCGTCATCGGGGCAATTATCGCCGCATGTGATAGGGCAATTATCGCCGCATGGTGATAGGGCACTTACGGCCCGTCGTTCTCCGGTTTGCACAGGCCGTGTAGTGGACAGATACTTAACCTTGCGCTCACGAATCAGGTCTCCCCTTTGTTCCACCACGAGTCAGTGATCGTTCATATTTTGTTTGGAATCCGAATTTGTATCTCACAGCGTACATCGTGTTTCAGAGGCGGTCACTGGCTAAATAGCGACGTAATGTGCTCAGGCTTCTGAGGACGGTAGTCTGCTGGGGTGGTATGTAGTGGTCGTCGCTGTGGCTAAGTGGATGTCTCATGTTTCCCAGTTCTCCCCTTCTCCTGGGTCCATATAATTGCGGCCTCACAACCCTGTGTTATTTATTTATTTGCTTGCCATTTCATACCTTAATGAGCAGGATGTTGTAAACTTACATCTCATTGCTGATATCAACATGTGTTTTACATATATGTGCATATGCGTTGCGTTGCACATGTGAATGGGGGGGGTATATTGGTTGACCCAGCAAGAACGTACGTACCTCCTCATGCTGGCACTCTGATCTTCCCTGGACTCTCTCTCCTCTCTCTCTCCCACAGTCGCTCGCTTGCATCTTCCCTCTCTCCCTCCATGTGTGCAGATCATACCTATTTCCTAAAAAGGAGGCCCCTGCATTTCAATAAGCATATTCCCGACGGGTGGAGAGTCGAGCAGGCACTACGTAATTCCGCGATTCCCTTTTTCTTTTGTCTTGTCTTTCACTCAGCTCTTATACATGGCCAGAACCAAACAGACTGGTCGTCCTCCCCCTCCAGTCCTATGTTGGATTTACAACCAGACTCGTCGCATCATCACACATGGCCAACAATGTCATGTGTGCTGCCACTTGCAGTTCCATCTCGATGATCACAAGGACGACGAGTCAATGGCCCACGCATGGGAAGCCCATGACCATGTGGAGGCTCAGCCTTTCCAGCAATGGATTGATCGTCTCAGAGAGGAGCGCGATGAAGCTTTCAAAGAGCTCACCACTCTCCGCCAGGAGTTTGATGGTGTGCTGAGGGAACTCCAAGGTGTGCAGCAGGATCTCGACCGGCTGCATGAGGCTGTGGACCCTGCTCCCACATCAGCATCAAGCTCATCCTGGCAGCGTAAACGCCCGTGCCTCCAGACCATTGCCTCTCCTTAAGGCCCTGCTGAGCAGGACATTATCTACATCGACTGCGAACCCACTAGGATGTCCTGTATGTCCCCATTCCTCTTATTGTCGCTGTGACTCATTACCCCTAGTTATCATTTTTCGTCCTTACCACCCATCGCGCGCTTGTGCACAGACCATATGACATGTCGAAGTCGCGCCCACCTGTATGCACACGCATGCCGAGGCTGCACCTAGCAAACGGAAAGGGACTTGATTCACTCACATGGACATTTGCTTTACCTGTCATTAAAGAACACCGTCCATAGTTGAAATGTAGTTACCAGTGCGTACGCATGCATGCGTGTACCTCGTAGCGGCCTTACTTGTACACTCAGATAGTTCGCCTTGGATCCTCAGTGTTCGTGCCCCACAGTGAGACACTGAAATAATCTTATTATATTAGACTTGGGACTTGCTGCAATAATTCCTTCCTGTGGCCACTTCGGCCTGTGACTCCAGCTCGTAGCAGCCGTGTAGTAGACAGATACTTAACTCGCCACCTATGAACATTTCCCCTTTTTGCGTTCCACCTGGTTATACTCAATTGCGTATGTTGGAACGAAGTATGTCCCTCCGCATTCACTAATGTCCTCCAGGAAATATAGCATATGAATCAGCATTGTACTGTATCTCCAGAGGACATACCTGAGTTCCTAGCAACACAATGGATGAGTGTCAAGCAATTTGGGGACACTGGTGAGTGAGCTTTTGAAGTTTCTAGCCTCAGACGTGATTTTCAACTTGCTCAGGCATATCATGTCGTAAGGGTCCGTTCACTAGGGAGGAGGTAGGACAGGTTCATGCTGCATTAGGGACGTACAAGAAGGTGCGCAATGCATTGGAATCATCATTTGTTTTGCTAACGCACTGCCGTTTAGGAAAATGACCTGGATGACGAGCAGTTGGATGATCTCATATACTCTTCCCAGCCTACTAATGGGTTTTGGAGCCACATCGGTCGGTGTATACTCAAGTAATGCCAATATATGTGTTATATGTGTGCTTTAGCTCGTGCCATGCCCCAGAGGGGGGTCAAGTCTGTCTTTTACCATGTTCGGTGTGTGCGTGATCCCCTTGCTAAAGCAGGGAAGTGGGGGGCTGTGGAGGATGAGCAGCTGCGCAGGTGAGACGTCTGTCAGTCTCCACATGTTTCCTTTCTTATCTCCCTCCTCCCAACAGAGCTGTCCAGAAGAAAGGAAATGACTGGGTTGCCATCGCAGAATTAGTGCAGCGCTCACCGGCCGACTGTAGCGACCGGTTTGCCAACACACACAATATCAGGGCATCAGACGGAGAGGTATGTCTCCTGATATGTGTTCTATCAAGACCTTCTGACTGCTGCATCTGTATGGAAAAGGAGCCTGGTCTTCGGAGGAGGAAGGCCAACTTCATCACGCAATTGAGGAGTTGGCCCGGGAAGGTAAATCGGACATGTCCGCTCGAGGATTTTGGGTTTCCATTTCAAAGGCCATGGGAGTGACCTGGACACCAAAGCAGTGTCAAAGCAAATGGTCTATAATGGCACCCCATGTCAAAGAAATCCATTTCGCCTGCCTTGTTATGTTACATTCTCGATAGATGTTATGTCTCCTCATAACATGGACCGTTGCAACGAGACAGCCGCTACCTTCCACAACAATCATGTTCATTTTTCTGTCTCCCCCCATCATTTGCCAGTCTATCAGTAACACTCCTATAATTTGAGGTCCTATCCCGTTGGACAAACGCATTGGTTGTATGCACAGTTTCTTGTACAGTGGATACTTAATGCCGGCATGAAAGAAGCCTGTAAATTTGGGATGACGACGAGGGGTCATTATATCTGGACAGACAGAGGCATGGGGTTGGCTGAAACAGGGATCTTGCAGTAGTGGTTATACCCTCCAGATCACTGAGCAGCTACGAGGATGATTGAACTACCACCCATAAATACCCTTCTTTTGCTTTCAACAGCCTAATGGCACCGCTTTCCAAAACAAGGCGCTTGCTAAACCACGGTCATGAAGAGCGGGCGTCCAGCACCTTAGGAGACAGTCAGCATAGCCAACGCCACAGATCGGTATGATATTGAACCGACTTGCCTGGCACTGTCTGACATTTAATTTTTGAGATAACCCCACAAGATCAAGTCCACCGTCTGGCGTCAAGGGATATTTGATCTCATTCATATGTTCCAGGTCCTTTCAGTTGTTTGTAAATCCTGCACAAGGATGTAACTTTCCACTTTTCTTTTTTTCCTGGCGCATCCTTCCCAAAAGGGTAGGATCGTTTGCTTGGAATTGCAATTGTGTTTGACTGACACCCAGGAGCAGACGTACAATCAGTATTTCCGTCAGGCATCTTCTCTTGATCGTCTGTCGGTGCTGGAGTCAATGCATGCCAGACGTAGAATGTGTCGACCTCGCTGTGTGAATGCTCCGCTGCTGTGGGCTGTGTAAATCGGAAAGTGCTTGCTGGTTCATCGCTGTGTTCTTGCTGTTGATGGCCTCGGTTTTCATCGGCGATGCTCTGCTCAGAGGTGCCAGTCAGGTCTTGGGAGAGTAATCACGCGTTGAGGCAAGAAATTCAGGAAGTCGAATCTTCAATCTTAATTGATCCCTGTCCCTGCGACTATGCTGCCCACGCTAGCTTCCATGGTGAATAAAGGACAAGCGACGGTGAGTTCATCTCACGTGGATCAATAGTGCATCGATATATGGCTTCTTCAGCGGGCGACTCGAGCCACCCACATCGATGCCGCGCTTGACACATAACTCCTGTAGTACAGGAATACTGTATCGTTTGAGGGTCTTCTCGGTCGGATCGTGTTGCCGAAGAGCACGCTCGGCGTGGTCGATCGTATACATTGATAAAACCTCATGGTAAGTATGGACCTTTTATTACGCAGTCTGACGCTCAGACCCACTAATGATCTCACCTCTAAGCGTAAGGGACCGCCCTATAGGCGCCCACGGCGAGAACAATTATCCCCAAAGTTAGTGCCGCTCTCATGAACATGCGTGCTGGGTGATACCCTTCTCTCCTTGACAGTGCTGCAAAAGGGCACTGTGTTCTATGCTTTTGAGAAGTACACGTAAGAATGTCTTCTATCTCTTCCCAAACGCGCTAACTGTTGGTCGCTCGTCATCATGCTTGTTGGCGATAACAATTATCCTCGTCGTGTGATAATGACTCGTTTCTCCCTAACCAATTACGACGAGCTGCCGATGTATACGCATATGCGTCTCGATCTCCCGAATATACAGTTTGAGCCCACAATAGTACCTGCACCTTCTCAAGGTATTTAAACCCATGGAGACCATGACGGTGACAATCGCCTCTGTATCACAACAACCCGATCGCAAGCATGGTATTGAACCCTTCATTGCTTAATCCCCTTCGCCATTCGACTGCAGTCAAACGACGAGGGAATACTGTGTCACCACCACCATCACCACCACGCAATTGCAAACGTCACCGGGTGAGCCTCTGTGCCAATGCGTATGTCTGACTGTCCTCCGCTCATAAACCCAACAGTTGGAGCGCCCACCAGACGGAAATGAGCGGAAACAGGCGCTTTTGCTCATCAACCGATTGTAATCGTTGGAAGGCAGTTAAGAGACGCCGAGTACAGCAGCATCAAACACACCTTGTACGCTGACCGTTCATGCAAATTTCCATTCCGTAACAACTTTTGTAGTGCACAGGGATCCAGGACATGCCTGTCGAACTACTTCTTATGATTTCCACCCATCTGGACAATGACGATCTTCGAACATTGGTACTTGCTTCACGATCCATAGGTCGATCGCTCTTACCAGAGTACTTGCACCGCTGTGGGCTTGAGGCGAACGACACAAGTGAAGGGGGCTCAGAAGTGACACTACATGAACCGAGCGGATATGCGTCTCTTGGACTGTGGTCTGCTATTCACACCTTCAAACCCCCCGAAAAGATGTTCTGTTCCATCCCTTGCTCCCCACTGGAGGCCCGAACTGCGATGAGATTCCTTACCCGTTTCCTTATCGAGCCTTCAAATACGCGCAATCTTCGGGATTTCCACCTTCTTCTCCATGGGTCCGATCCGCTTCTGCTGGCCTCTGGGTTCATCAAAATGCACCAACTGTTTAACACCCTACCACTCACACGACTGCACTTCGCAGGATTCGGTTCTGTGGATTGTCTTCCTTCCTCCATCGCCTTACGAAGCGGAGCATGCAGCTCTCACACAATTAATTTACTTGATATTTCATCTGATTACGCCTTCGCTCCCGGAATCGCGGAAACCACGATGGGGATTCTCAAGCACTCACCTATCGAGTCCCTGTTCCTTTGCATAGTATCTTTGAAACCCTCCCACTGGACCGCTTTACTTGGCGAGCTCAACATGACATCTCTCGAGAAACTCGTTCTCGAAGGGGATATCCCAGGGCCAGCGCTCATTCGTTTTCTAACCAAGCACAAGGGCCTTAAGAGCATCCGTATCCAATGCAACGTGCCATTGGACCGCATTCGACCTAGCCGTCAGCCTTTCCTACCCAATCTTCTGACCCTTTGTGCTCCATTGGGGATTTGCTGTGACATTGGAGAGCGACTGGGTAACTCGACAAGCCTTTACAACCTAGAAGTGGAAATGAGCCAATTCCAACCGCATGATCCTACCTTTCTTCGTCTCTTGCAAATCGTGAGCCATTTCCAGAACCTCGACCATCTTGGGCTTCGAATTTTGCCGACTTTGCCATCTGCCTCACCGCATACAAACCTGAGCCACTATGATAGTGATGGTTACCCAACTCGTGAGCTAAGACAGATCCGCACTCTGAGTTGGTTCCTGAACCAGGCTTGCTTATCACATAGAGATATGGTATGACCTTACCACATTTTCGTCTTCCATGTCTTACCCATATAACAGGACATCATGTGTGCCTATGTACGATCCTTTCCGATGGTAGAAAGGGTTTATTGGGAAGATGCGGGCGGTAAGTTGGGGACGGATGTCCTTGATGCACTACGTAGGGCAGCAAAGCCCACGCTTCATACTGTCATTACCGAATTGCGTGGTCTCTCTTAGATGAATGTGTGCACGCATATGTGATGACGACTTGGCAGGTCGTTCATGTCAATGTCAATACTTTCCTCGGTTTTATTCTGTGTGTGAGAATTTGCATGAAAGCGCATATGTGCGTATCTCCGTCATCGGGGAGATTGATCCCCATCGGCCAATTATTGCCGATAAGGCACTTACGGCCCGCGGTTCTCCGGGTTTCACTGGCCGTGGCCGTGTAGTAGGCAGATACTTAAGCGAGCGAGCTCGCGCACCCTGAACCACCCTGGTTTCGCTCGAGTATGTACGTCGAAGTGATCGTTCATATGGTACATGTAATTGCTGCCGCACACAACCTGTTTTAAGATTAGAGTTAAGAGAGAATCATTGACTGCGGGACCACGTACTGATTGCAGTAGGTGATTCTCACCTTTTCTTTGTCTCATCTCACAACATGGCCGTCATCCGTCCCAGCACGCCGCCTCAAACCGAGCAAAGTAGTCTAACTATAACTACTTCACCTCTAAAATACGACCTATCAGGAAGTCACACACACACATCCACACCTCAAAAGCTAGCTTCAGAGAGATATAAGGACATGACCTGGGACGTATGTGACAAATTTGTCGGGCCTATGCCAATAGCCGAATTCCTCTCGGAATTCGTGCCAGAAGCAAGCCAAGCTCGAAAGACGGAGCGCATCATCAGCTTCGACAAGCGCTCCGTCTCACACAATGAGGATCACTTTGTCAGTCCCCACATTCAAGGGGGGATCCACGCTCACGTACATGACAGATACAGGCAATCAAAACGTCCGGCCTCGCTGATAATCTCACATTCGTCAACACCACTGTTAAGCAAGATAAGGCAATCCTAGGGAGACCAGACATCGTTATCTATCGGAAAAGGGAAGGTCATCAGGAAAACGAGCGGCTGACCTCACTGGACTGGAGAGCGGTCGATGTGTGGATCAAAAACAAAAAGGGAAAAGAGGACATTTTTCGCAACCTTACACATATGAGGCGAGAGGTTGGGGTCGAGTGTCACGTTAGGTGGACTGAGCGCGCGTATCGTGTGTGTGGTCAACTCACACATTATGCCACTTCTATCCATCGTTCACAGTTTCGGGTCTTCTCTTACTCGATCATCCTCTTTGGAAAGGCAGAAGGGCGACTACTGCGATGGGATCGCAGTGGTGCTATCTATACCGAGATATTCGATTGGACCAAAGATCCCAACACCCTTTCCGAATTCATCTGGAGGCTCAACTCTCTCACTTTTGCCCAGCGTGGATACGACACCACTGTCACCTCGGTCTCGAAGAACGATAAGGGGGTTGGTGATGCACAGTCCACGCTGGCGGTATACATGGACGTCGAGAAAATTGAAGTTGAAGACCTTCGCCAGATTCTCGTCAATGACGATCATGCCACGGACGGACAGCCGAAGCCCTATATCATATGGAAACCAATATGGGAGACGAAAACCCTTTTTGGTCGGTCGACGTTTGGATTTGTGTGCCATGACGTCGAACGGAATAAACTGGTTTACCTCAAAGATTACTGGCGTACCGATTTCCCAGGTATCGAGAAAGAAGGGGATATTTATCGCGATTTACTAGAAGCAAAAGTGCGTTTCATTCCGGAGTTGGGTCCAGCTGGCGACGTGCTGTCGACACCGGAGCATTCACTCGACGTACAATGCACAAGGACGCAAGACTATGTGAAAGATGGCGAACGCAAACATATTTGGTGTCCCGGTACACCGCGCGTCAAACGATATGTCCACTACCGACTTGTCTTGAACACGCTCGGACAGCCGCTGAGTACGTTCGGATCGACTCGGGAGCTATGCCAGGTCATTCGGGATGCTATGATCGGTGAGGATTGGCGTTACGTTTAAGTTTGTTGTTTGACAATTTGGAACAGCTCATACGGACGCATACGACAAAGCAAAAATTTTACATCGGGATGTGAGCGCAGGAAACATTCTGATCGCCCCAGATCGATCAGGTTTATTGATCGACTGGGACATGTCCAAGAGGATGGATGTGACCCAGCAGAGACAACACTCCCGCACGGTATGATCTGTTTATCCCCTATGCGTGGCGAATTGACTTCGTGTTCAGGGTACATGGCAGTTCATATCAACAGGACTTTTATTACACCCTCACGCTCGATCTCATCAAATTTCAGATGATATTGAATCCTTTTACTGGGTTCTTATTTATATTGTCATGAAATGCCGACATTCTGCGATCGAGGGCCAATCACAAGATATGCAACAGCGTATTTGATGGATACAGAGACGTGGATGAAGATGGTGTTATCTGGGGCGGTGACGGAAAGCTATCTTTCCTACACAAACTAATGCTTCACCCGGATTCGTTTGGTTTTGTCCCGGAACCATGCCGCCAGATCATTGAAGAGTTGCGCACCCTTCTTAAAACCTTCTATGATGATATTAACCCAAAATCAATTATGCCCGAACCTCAAGCAGAGAGGAATGTCCGGACGGAGGTCAAGGACGCTCACGAGAAGCTTTGTTCTTCTGAATGGGTCTTGAATCTCATAACACGGAACCTGGAATCCAAAAATTGGTCCAACGATGACTGGCAGCCTATCAAAGAACATCGTTGGTCATGATCCAACATTCAGCAGGGGCTGCCGCAAGCGCAAGGCTAAAGATGATGATAGTCCTGTAGAAATGGGTCTATCATTCAACAAAAAGCTGTAGAGGATGATATCCACCAAAAGGATCTTCACTTTCCAGGTATAGCTCGTCGGCTGTCTCGCAAGGCTTTCCATGTCCAAGGTAATTCTTTAGTACTGTCGTCACACAGTGTCCCGCTGTAAGGCGGCATCCCATTCCAGCCCTGCGTCATTGCTCTCGACTCTCTTTCATCATGTACCGGTTCCACCTCCGCTGCCCAGCCAGCTCTCGACCCTCTTTCATCACAGCTCATCGCTCTGGCTCATCTTGTTCCACATCCATGTATCGCACTCCCAACTCACGTCTTTCTGTCTCCCCAATCCCCCAATATCCCCCTCTCTCATAGATCGTGTCTCGTATGTAGAAACTCTAGTTACTCCTTGGAACAAGAGACCTGTTTTGTCCCTTCTTTTGTGTGTGTTTTCGCTGAACTCAGCAAGCCGCCTGCCCGCTGCCTTCAACACAGACTTGGTTCTTAGTGGGAAAATACAAACAAGATTCAATTATAAGAATGCTAACTATATTATTTGGCTCAAGTAAAATTGTAACAAAATGTAAAGCCCAGATCTTCGCATTGAGTTTAATCTGTGTGGTCAGTCTCTGTCATCGAGGCGATTGATCCCCATCGGGTGAGATTGATCCCCATCAGGCCGATTATCGCCATGTAATGAGTAGACCGTTCCTATTTAAAATTTGGTGTCATATTTGTGGATGCACTTTATGTCTCGATTTATTCAATATAAATCCATGTATTAACATACGCCATTGTGTTAAGTTTATCCGAGTCTGCTAAGGCTAAATTGATCGGGCAAATTAAGTGTATATGATCCCCCTGGTGATTCGGGGCGACTCATGTTGCATCTTAGGTTACATAACTTGGGCACTGAGCTGCCCTCTCTTAAGCATTTGACTAAGTTCTAATTGTTTGGGTTGACATATTTACAATAATGCGATGCATGAGGAGAGGGCAACAAATCAATCAATTGTTTTAAAATAATTTGTAATCTGAGCTGAGTCAATTCAGTGGTCAATATATTTCACCTTTATTGACCACTGAGTTGAGTTTTAGTGGACTGGACTTATCCATTCCTGTCCGTCGTGATTATATTCAGATGGATTGTATGTGTATTCTAATGTTATCTTATATATGACAGTGTGGAATGGATGAAGTAAGGTTAGCATGATGTCAGGTGTTGTAGTATGATGTCACATGATGAGACATTGTAATACCTAAGATCTAATATCCTCCATCCGTGATCAAAATATACAACAGCACCAGGAATCCAATCCAATGCCATAAGATGTTTCATTGCTGGAGCCATTTTTAACCCGAAAGAGGACAGATTTTGCAGGAACGGGAAATCAGCTGCATGCTGACTTATAAGAGTGGGATGCACGTGACACGTGATATGCAGGGGACTTGCGTCAACTTCAAACCCATTTGCTCCGTTCCCGTGCCAGGACCGCCCCGGCGGTCATCGGGCGTCGGGTGGCGGAGAGGGCGGCCGCCACTGGATTTCCCCCTGCGCAGGCGGGATAAGGAATCCTAACTGGTTGGGATGGAGTCTCCACGAAGCACGCGCGATTCCGAACCGCGCAGGATGCGTTTGATGCTGCAGATACGCAGAATGGATGTACTCCCTGGTAGGATCGGCGGTCCAATCCGCATATGGGATTCCCATCTGCGCAGGATGGTGTTCAAAGTGATGAAACATATGATGGATTGGAAACTGCGCCGGATCAGTGTTCCAATCCTGAAATGGGACATGAAACCGCGCAGGATGGCCTCCAAACCGATCCTGATACCCAGGATGGGTTGAGAACTGCGCAGGATCATTGTGCCAAAACTCAGGGGGAACTCTCAACTGCAAAGGATGGGATTCAAACTGCAGCCGATACCCAGGATGAGATACACTTCCACCTCCACTTCCGCGGATGATATTAGGGATACGACCACTTCTACAACGTAAGGTCAAGTCTTGAGGGATGCGACAGAGCTTGAACTGGGCGTACTTAGTAGATCTCGATGCAAACGACGAAGCGACACCAATGGCGAGATAGAGAATGGCAAAGACGGTGGAAGCGCGCATTGTTATGAGCGAGATCGTCGATTAAACAGTTGCGTAGGTCGTCGGGTGTGAACAAGTCGATGGCTAGAAATAATCGGTAACCTGCACCGAGTACGAAAGAGCACAACTGGAGAGAAACGGAACTCCAGAGTTGGTTTTATGGCAAGGTTGGTCATCCCGCTGTGTGGTGGCACCAGTGTATGGTTGATGATCAAATCACCTGAAGTGACTGATGCAAGTCAATTGAGTCAATCGCATTTGAGATTTGAGATAAGGGCTTTGGCCCGGCCTATGATTTAATTTTAAAAGCCGGAGCCGGGCCGTCCAAGCCCCGGCTTGGATCATTTGGGGTAATCACGCATTATCATCGAACTTTAATTTAACTTTCCATGGACACCGTCGTTCCCTGTCGTTTTTCATCGTCGTATCTGTGCCTCCCTCTCAACCGTCCTTTTTGCTCAAGTGCATGTACAATGTAAGCCTTGGTGGTCTATATTTCAATGTGCCCAATGCTCATTTTGTGTCGTCGAGTTGCGCTCCTCCCCCTTCTGTGTCCACAATGTCCACTCCCGAAACAGTCAAACAGATTGTCAAGGATATCAGTGCTCTCTCTAGCTCTTTGTTGGATGCTGCCCAGAGGATCCAAAGACGATAAATTATGGCCTGTTCTTGCAAGGTATGTGAGCCCGTTGGCCGGGAAACTCACATGACGCCCCCTTGCGCGCCACGCGTCCTCCCTCTCTCCATCGTCCTTCATCCCTCTCCCTCCTTCTCGCGTTCACACTCACGACGTCATCCTTCGCGTTTCCCACTCCCATGTCAGCAGACGGTGACAACGGCTCAAGTCGATCGCCGTCGACGTCACTCGCCTCGGCTCCAGCCCACTCGTCCCTCAAGCATCGTCCTCGCGCCGGCCACACGTCCACGCACGGACATGACGCACTCGCGTCGTCATCACCGCTCTACGCGAGGGTTCGCTACCCACAGCGCCTCGCCCGGTCGTCATCGTCATCGTCGCGCCGCCCCACGCTCGCGGACTCGGAGTCGGAGGAATAGGTTTTTGGTACGCTCCTGGCTGATATACTGTACTGCTATGAATTCCCATCCCCCTTCGTTTACTTACTCTCCGATATCGCTAACACTTGCCTCGTTCCGATTAGTGTAGATTGTCTTACACATCGGTTCTAGTTCGCGGTCTGTCGCGACGTCATACTCACTTACTCCTGTCTCGTTTCGTCTCGCGTTCTATGTCCCTCTGCCCCCTTTGATTACCCGGTTTTCCTTACTTGTGCTACAGTATTTAAGGCTGGTAGCTTCAGTCTCGAATTACAGTTTTGATGTCCCTTTTAAGTCTCTCGTGTGCCAGAGGGAACCTCGACCGCCTCAAGATCATTCTCTTCTCCTTCAAGAACACACACGCGCACTCGCGCACTCGTACCCGCACCTCTAGGACATCAAGCGTCGGGTCTGGGGCACGATCCGCGCTTGCTCTCGCTTCCTCCCTGTCCGTACCCGCCCTCGGATCAAACCTCCTGACCTCCGCCTGCCCCGAACAGGCGCGCTACAGTAACGTTGTAGCGTCCATTGGCGACCTGTATGGAAACAATCATATTTTACATAGAAAAGCCGCGGCCTAAGCTGAGCCAAGCCGAGCCAAGCCAGGTTTGACTGGCTTTGGCTCGGCCTGGGATTTGAGAAAGCCGGAGCCGCCTCGAGCCGAGCCAAAGCTGGGGGCTTTCAGGCCAAGCTGGGCTGGAACAGCACTACCCAGGAGTGTTGTGATTACATCACAGCCCAGACATGTGTAGGATTTTAGGTGATTACAAGTTTTGATTTCATGCCTACAGCATGGCTTAGGCCCCTTTTACCAACCAAGAATTCTTGAATCTTGAACTTGAACTTGGATTTTGGGATTTTCTGTGAGTAACGGGAACAACAGGTAACACATAGTCATGCAAAAATGTAATGAAATATTTGAAGCACCAATTGAACCTTACATTGCTGAGATCAAATGTTAAAAATGTGGGGACTGGGGTAACATGTGATCAGCTGAGGATGCCAATTTGAAGCACCAACTCAAACAACTCAAACTCTAGCATTGTGTGTGACATCTAAATCAGTGGATTGAAAGAAATTACAATCTTTATTGCATTCTGTCTGACTTCTAGGTAGCTTACTTAGGCTGTCCAGTATCAGGATGACCTACACAGTAGTCTTGTTCAAAGCTGGAGCTGTGAAAGTCACAGGATTGCAACACAGCATATTACATGAGCATGAATTTGAGTCTCCACTGTCACCCTCACTCGAGCATGACTTTCATGCAATTATCTGATTATCTTGTCATGTCTGCAACCACTAGGGAGGATATTATCACTGTTTGTCTTGCACTCATGCTCATGCACAACAATTTAAATCCAAATCAAGAGGCCTGTCTGCAATTTGCTCTTGATGTTGCCACAGTGTTCATGCTTGAGGAGACTCATTATCTCAACAGATGTGATCATCATGTTGCAAAAGCAGGGAACTTGCACCTTGATTTGGAATATATGGAAGATCCTGCTGATTATCACTTATTCACCAATATGCTGCATGTTATGAACTGCTCCTTACCCCCCTTAATGCCTTACCACCATGACATCATATGATGATTACTTTTATCCCCAATGGAATGACCAAGTCATTGTCCTCACTCCAAGGCCCTGTTCAACCACTTTCCAATACCCAGTTACCAACTCCCTTGCAGAGGGACATACACCATGAAAGCAACACAATCAAGAGCATGTCAGGAAACAGCATCAGATGGCTTGGGCTGCTTTATCCCACCAGGGCCACCATACTCATCGCTGCACAGCAGTACTACTACCCAAGTCCCACTCACAGGGAACACATGAGTCAGGAGCACCCCAGTCATAGGGCATGTTCAGTTCACAGGACCAAACATGTCCACAGTCACAAGACTTCGTCATTTGGTCAACAGAGGTGTCCATTTACTGGTAAACAGGCTTAGGTTCAAACTCTGCTCTGCATGAGAGTAGGAGATCATTTGCTGAATGCACCAGTAGGAGGACAGTAGACCTGCCCTCAAGTATTAGTCAGATGGTCTGTTTGCCATCACCTGTTATGTATATAAACCTGTCAATTGTTGATGACAGTCCCTAGACTGTCCATTTGTGATTCACCCCCTGTACTCCACTGTGACTGCAGCTGTACCACCATTCCCTCTATTCTCCTTCAAGACAGCAGAGTTTAAAGACTTCCCTTGTCTCCATGTGTACTCCTTGATGACTGCACATTACAGATCCTTTGCCCAATCCCTTGTACTCCAGCACAACTGCAAGGTTAAGCAAACACTGGCCTTCCCCTTGCTCCTCCAGGTCCCTGTCCCTGTTCCCCTTTGACTTGTCCTCTACACTGAGCTCTTGCTTATTGGGTTCATCATCCTCAATGTCTGGCACATCTACCTTGCTTTCACCAACTGCCCCTGCAGGCTGTAGTATTGGCCAAGCAGTGAGTACTCAACACTGCAAGTTTCCCCATATATGGTCCAAGGGATTCGGCCATTGATTAAATGTCATCCCATCTTCACCAACCAGATATTGCTTAGGGATGCCGAAATTTGGTTCAGAACTTAGGTTCAAACCCCAAATGCCTGATCTGGACCTGTGGTTCTGGTTCTGTCTGGTTCTGGTTCTGTCTTTCATCAGTAAGTTTGGTCACGGGTTCAGGGCCTCCAGGATCTATATGAACTTGGTTCAAACTAGTTTGAACCAAGAACCTACACTATGAATGACACAGGGTTTTCAAGATGCAAATGATATTGGTGATGATGAGACACCAATCACTCCTGCAACAGGCAAGTTGAGACCAATGAGGGCATCTATAACTGCAGTGTGGTGTGTCCAGGGACACACATTGCATGAGCAGGGCTGTTGGACCAAAAGGAAACATTGACTGGAGACCAGAGGTGGAGAACAAGAACATAGATCCAAAACATGACACATGACCATAGGGAGCTTTGGGTTGGTTGTCCAAGGAAAGAGAGAAGAGAGGGAGAGGGAGTAGGTGGTGCATGTGTGTGGTACTGTTCAGGTTCAGGCAGAGGCAGATGGAAGTAAAGGAGTCTTATTGTTCACTTTCTCTCCACAGAGTGTTATGAACCAAGGCCAGGTCCTGGCCATAGATTGTCCTATTTCACTCAAGAGAGACCTCTCTCACTTTGCATTGCCAACTCTCCTTCCATTTTCTGGGCTATCCCTCCTGCAGTACAAGATATCGCTATTGCAAAGGCACTATAACTTGACCAGGCACCTGTTTCCTAATTGGGTAATCATCGCGTGGCAGTCACATGGTCACCCAGCCACCAAGAACCAGAAACAGCGGCACAAACTCCTAGAAACTGTTGCATAACTCATATGACGTCATCAAGGCTCCAATGACATCATGGCTGACTGAGCGGCTCCACAGCGACCTCATAGGCTCACTAAGTGCTCCACAGTGACATCATAATGATGTCATCACTCCACAATGATCAGTAATGTGCTCAGTAAGCCTGAAACTTGACACAAGCAAGTTTATGCCTCTGTAGTCCTATTGGATGGTACCAAAGAGTCTAGAATAGTCCCAGTTCTTTGTAATTGACCCTGTACACTGTATATAAACCCCAATGAAGCATGGCAGTCATCAGACTGTCCATTTGTGATACTCTCATCTTCCTGGGTACTCCCCCACGACCACTCAGTTTAAAGACTACTCTCGTCTCCAAGGTTGTCACAAGTACCAGCTCTTCGGACCAGATCGGCAACCGGACAAGCCTACCCAGACAAACCTCACAATTCCTGTGCATTCTCATGACTCATTAGCCTCGCATGTACCACCACCTTCCAACGTGTTCCAGTCTCGATCGCCTCATTACTACTTCATGTCTACTATTTGATATAGGACATATTGTCTATATAAATCTGTCTGTAGAAGAGAACAAGCCCTAAGCTTGTTCTCTTGTGAATATCACTGGATTTCAGCTTTGGAACTGTAGGCTTGCAGGGAATCAAGCAAGCATCTCAGAAACTTTTTTGTCTCATTATTAATAAGTCATCTTGTCCGATGTCCGCTATGAGGAATTGATGTTTACTCTTTTGTCCAAGCAGTTTTGGTTCCAAGTCTACTGCTTGAGTAATTTTTCCTAGACGATTGGGAGTATTGTTGACATTTTTTACTATCCTGGGTGATGATAGCTTTCGCGTTTTCAGTCGGAGTTTTTTAGTTAGCTTTGGGGATATGAAGCACTCAGTTGCTCCACTGTCGATCAACGCGACTTTCTTTTTGGCTTTTGAGGTCCCAATATATATGGTCAAATTGACCTGCATTGACTTCTTTGTAGTATTATACATATTGGTGGTACCTAAGGCCCAAGCGATTGCCGATATGCTCAGGTGTCCAAAAAACCCTTCTCTTCATTGTCGCTAGCTTCTTCAGTCAGCATCTTGATGAATTCTTCTCTTTCTTCCCTGGAGAGGGCTTTAGCAGCCTTTGCAACTTTAGCGGTCATGCTCTCCTCAACGATCTTGACAATGGAGGATTCAGATGTGGCAGTGGTCGCCTCTGCTGCATGTACGCATGTTGTGTCACGTTTCGGTTTTGTGGGGCAATCTCTGGCGAGGTGTCCTTGTTTTGAACAATGGAAACACCTGCCTTCGGCATGGTGTTTTTCTTTGTCAGCTTCGGTGATCGCTTTGCGTGCTGCACCGGCGCTTGTGTCCATTGCATTCGGGTCGCAAGGTGGTAGGCTTCCATGTGGTGCAGTGGCATTGTTGGTGGCGTTGTGCATGTGCTCCAGGTGGAAAGGTGAGCCCAGGGGCGATTCGGGTTTGCGTTGCGATTGTGAGTATTGGCGTGATCAGTGAGGACCACGCATTTATGCATCCAGATGCGGTGTTGTTTCTGGGCACCGGAGATCCATTCTTGAAAGGTAACAGGGTCTTCTTGGCTGATGATAGCTTCAACCAAGGGTTTGGGAAGACCGCACGCAAACAACCTCATGACCATTGGGTCATCGGTGTGTAGAGATCTGCGGTGCGCAAGTAATTCAAAGTTCGCGATATACTCATCAAGGTTGTTTTCTTTCATCTTGAGTTTGCAAAGTTGGTCTTGTGCGTGTTCGTGTTCCGCGTAGTCAGTAAATGCTCTTTTGAATTGCTGCTCCATAGCCTGCCAAGCTGTCAATCCGAAAGGGATTTTGTCAGGGTCTAGCATGACCTTTTCAAGCCATTCATCCATTGCTTCGACCCAGCCATCAATGCGAGGTCCTTCCATTAGTGACAGGAAGTAGGCACACTTCTTGATGCGGTTTTGAGCAATTTTACTGTTGAAATTCATCCTCATAAAGCATTGGAACGCAGTGAGGAATGCGTGAGTGCATGCACGGTCACCATTGAAGGCCTTTGGCGGGATGCCTTCAAGCTTGCTGTTGTCAGAGGGGCGTGTGTCGCGATCGTACATGGCATATGCGTCGTAGTTGTTGGGATCAGGGCTCGGAGGTCATCTTCTGCATCTTCCGAAACCTTGGAACAAGGATGGGCGTGGATACGCCTGCGCTGTTCCGGATGACGTGAGTTGTTGAGGTATTTGCGCTGGTGGTTCTTCTGGTTCATCAGCCACGACGAGGAGCTGTGTCGTGGTCTCGGGTTCTTGTTCCATGGGTTCAGCGGGTGCAGGTCTGGGGGTTGGGGCGCGAGATGGATTCTTCGAATTTGGGATTGGTTCTCCTGATTTGATGAGCTGTTCCATGTCAAGCCTTTGAGGGGGTCAAAGGTTAGTCCGAGAGGCGGGCATGTGACGCGATAAGCTTCGAAGTAGTCTTCGCAGCATCGAGTTTCGAACCATACACCATAGAGGGTTCCAAGGCCGACCTTGGCCTTCCTGTAATAAGCATAATACCCAGTCCAGGGTACACTGTCTATTCCTACTCTGAGGAAGTGGGCATTTTCTCTAAAGGCTTCAAGGACGAGTGTGTCATCCAGGTCTGGGTTTAGCTTGAAGGGACATTTGAGCTTCTTTAGTCCTTCTTCTGTGGGTTTTCCTTGTCCTTTGAATCTCCAGTCTCTAGCCATGGAAGTCATCTTTTGAAAATCATTGTATTTTGAGGTAGATGTGTATGTATGTGTTTGGGGTCAAGGGTTCGAAGGTAAGCTTGTTCTAATGTCACCGACTGGGGGCGGTGTTGCTGACAAATTGGTTCACGTGTGAGATGAGTGTAGCAAGTCAAGCATGACACTAAGTTCTTGCGAAGTTCGGGGATCTCAGAGACAATATTGCCAAGGCAAATATGTTCCGCGGAAGGGGAAAATCATGAATAAGTCTTTGTGTTAAGAAGACTTATGAGTGGAAAGGGTTTTCAGACAATCTGCTTGATGTCTTGCAAGCCTACAAGTCCTGAAGTTCGAAATCCAGTAATATTTCACAGGAGAACAAGCTTAGGGCTTGTTCTCTTCAACAGACAAGTTTATATAGACAATATGTCCTATATCAAATAGTAGACACAAAGTAGTAGCAAGGCAATCGAGACTGGAACACACTGGAAGGTGGTGGTACATGCGAGGCTAATGAGTCATGAGAATGCGCGGGAATCATGAGGCTTGTCTGGGTAGGCTTGTCCGGTTGCCGGTCTGGTCCAAAGAGCTGGTACTTGTGACACCAGCAGATACCAGCAGATGGGACATATGTCCTGGAACGCACTCATACATTACAGTGATTCCGTTAATGGAATTTCGCTTAGCTCAACCGACAAGGATCTTGCCCCTTGCCCAGGGTGTCAACTCAGAAAGCAGCTGAGACTTCCTTTCTCAGGCTCCTCTAAACGCTTGGAATGGAGATTGCAAATCATACACAGTGATCTAGCTGGTCTGATGCAGGTCTGGTCTATCCAGCGCACAAGTTACTTTGTGACATTTATTGATGACTACTCCTGCTTTGGAGTAGTGTATTTTCTCAAAACAAAAGATCAGTGTGCAGACACCTTCAAGAAATATATGGCTTGGGCTGAAAATCAAACAAGCAAGACAGTTAAGGCTTTGCACTTGGATTGCGGTGGAGAATACATGTCGGGCACCCTTAGATCGGTACTAATGCAGAAGGGGATTGAGCACAAATTAATGATGCCAGGTTCCCCACAACAGAACAGATTAGTGGAGTGATGGAACTGGACCCTGGAAGACAAGATGCATGCCATGATACACAGTGCCAGTCTTACTCTTGGATTTTGGGAACTGGCTACTGATGCTGCAGTTCACATTCACAATTGCACACCCACTTGCATTCTTGGTTGGCATACTCCTCATGAATTGTGGGACTCCAGACACATCCCAGATGTCTCTTACTTCCAAGTCTTCAGATGCAGGGCATATGTACATGTCCCTGATGCTAAGTGGAAGAAGCTCAATCCTAAGGCAATCAAAATGACATTCGTTGGCTATGAATCAGGATCTAAAGGCTACCACCTATGGAATCCAGCCACCCAGAAAATGGAACTTTCACGTGATGTAACATTTGACGAAGCATTCTTCCCAACAAAGGCAAGCAGTGGACCATCCACCTTGCCCATACCACCCCTGGTCCCTGCCAGACCTATTACATTTTCCCTCCCAGAACCTGTCCCTCACCAACCAGATGGCCACATGCCTCTGGAGACCCCTGCAAATCTTGCGGCAACACCTCAGAATGTTTCAGTGTACCATACTTCCCCATCCTGCATTCCTATCCTGACCCCTCCAGCACTTCCACAACCTGCCTTCATGATGCATCCACCTTCACCTCGTAGACTTAGGGCTAACCTGTGTCCAATCCCAAGATATTTCGGTGAGGACAACGCAGAACATCCAGCTCAGAGAGGGTGCATATCACATATGGTCTGTTAGCAACTGCCCAGGTGCTAAACCCTGTATCTTATTGGGAAGCAATGGAATCAGACTCAGCCGATGATTGGAAAGCTGCTTGTCAGTATGAGATAGACACGCTTGCCAAAAATGGTACCTGGGAGCTAGTCGACCTACTGCCAGGCCATAAGGCCATGAAATCAAGATGGGTATTTGCACACAAATTGGATGGCCAATTTCACGCACGTGTTGTGGCCAAGGGGTTTACACAAATTGAAGGACTTGATTACAGTGACACCTTCTCTCCAGTAGCGAGATTTGAGTCTTTGTGACTCTTGTTAGCATTGGCCGCACTAGAGGATTGGGAGATCCACCAGATGGATGTCAAGTCGGCATTCCTGAACGGGCTACTGGATGAAGAGATTTACATGGAGCAACCACAAGGATTCACTGTTCCGGAGACATCACACCAAGTTTGGCACCTGAAGAAGGTGATCTATGGTCTCAAACAAGCTTTGTGCACATGGAACCTGCAGTTTCATGGGGTTCTCATTGAGCTCAGTTTCATGCGCACGCATTCTGATGCTAGCATCTATCATCGCCAAGACATGGGGGGATCTACTATCATTATCATCCTCTATGTCGATGATATCACAATCTTAAGCGACTCACACGTGCAGATCACTGGCATCAAACAATCACTGTCTACATGCTATGAGATGACTGATCTAGGCAAGATTGAGTCCTATCTTGGGATCCACGTAATGCATGATCGCTCAGCTAAAGTATTAGACATTGACCAATCTAGGTACATTTCGGAGATCGTCAATCGCTTCGGGATGGTGGATTCCAATCCGGTCCACACCCCACTTCCATCCGGTGCGGAAATCCATCTGGTTAAGCATACTGGACAGGCAATGCCCTTGGAAATAAAATACAACCAGAGAATAATTGGCAGCCTTGCCTCCTGTATGTGCAAATTGGAACACATCCAGACATCTCCTTTGCAGTCTCACGTCTTGCACAGTATTCCAGCAATCTGTCAGCATAGCACCTATGCCTTGCAAAATATGTGCTATCTTACCTTAACAGCACAACCCAACTAAAGCTACATTACAATGGCACGCGAGGCATTGGACTACACTTATACTCCGATTCTAGTCTCAGAGATGACGCAGATGACTTCCACTCCACTTCAGGCTATGTATTCTTGCTATCTGGAGCTGCAATTTCCTGGTCCTCACATAAACAGAAGACCATCACCCAGAGCACCACTCAAGCCGAGTATATGGCCCTAGCTGACACAGCTAATCAAGCTACATGGTATCAGAGCTTCTTCTCCAAAATCGGCTATGATATCACTGATCCAATTCCACTCCATGGTGATAACAAAGGCACCGTAGATCTTGTGCTTAATCCCAACACTGGAAGAAGATCAAAACATATCCCCATAAAGCATCACGCAATCAGACAGTACATAGAGGATGGACTGATTGATCTAGTCAGAACACCCACAGCAGAGATGCTTGCTGATGGTCTGACCAAGCCGCATGCTCATGTGTTGCTTCAGACTTTCATCACTGGATTAGGTCTCATTTGATCTAATCTACTGACTGTCTAGATCACAGGGGGATGTTGAGATAAGGAGTAGCTGAAGCATTGATGCGTCGGCCCAAACTGTCCAGGCGGCCCACAGGCCCAGACCACATAAGCATTTCAGCTGAGTTGCTGCAACACATACAATAGCAAAATTGATAGTGTGATCTAAAACAATTGGTAGCTAGCACATAGTGGTCATGAAAACAATTTGATAGTTACTACAGACAAAATAATTAGGGACGCTCTCAGATACTTAAGAGTGTCGTACATACAGTAGATACTTCAGTTTCATCTCACAGAAACTGAAGTAAGTACTTACTATCTCACGATCTTATCAGTAGCTGATTACGTGTTGTAGTATCATTTTATTAGGTAAATATGACACAAGCAGTTTCATCTCACAGAAACTGAATATCATTTTATTAGATCTACTATGATCTAATCTACCTTATCACTGCGCAATTCAACAGACATGGCAATCAGCACACAGGAATGCAGATTGGAGGTGGCACACAGGAGGTGTTTTGGGGAGGATGATACACACAGATGCACTCATTTTGTTGGCTCCTTTGAGCCTCTCTAAATACATTTCTTGTGTGTATGCTATTCATAAGTGTGTATCATAGGTTGCTAAGATGATACCAAAATATTATTTGAGACAATCTTCACCTCTGTGGCCTTCAGCTGAGGTATTGAGCTTGCATCTCACAAGCTCCACTGTGTCCTTGAGACACTCTTGTGGTAATTATGGATGTGAGATGGTTATACAATATATTAAGTTTTTAGCCTTTTTGCTTCATATGTGATCTGCAGCTTCTGAGCCTGCTGCATGATCAAGTCAACCTGTCAACTGAGTAAAGTCCCCCCACAAAGGGGGAGGTTTTCCAAAAATTGATTTTTGGTCCTTTTGGATCCAAGAGGCATAGCCCGTCACACCACAAAGGCACTTCACACATCATGGCCTCTGGTGGAGCAAAATCATCATTTTCAAGGAATACTTTGGCTGGGGGTCATGCCTGCATCATGCCTGCATCACACCTTCTGGGCATATAAATAGGCAGGGATGTTTCATCCCAGGCAGACTGTAATTTGGCATGTGTTCCATGTCCGTTACTTTCATGACATTTTGTGACCGGCGAGATGGTAGTGAATTGGTGAGTTCCTGGTTAGTGATAGTATTGGGTACATCTCAGTCACACTGTCTCACAGAGCTCTGCAGAGGCTCAAATTTGTTGGACGTGCAGCTGCTAAGTGCCGCGTGAACAGACAGTCCAGACCGTATGTGTAAATAATTAGAATAATTAGTTATCGCATTCGTTTCCTCAGTCTTTTACACACAAGACTGAGGTCAGTACTACACATTCCTTTACACTCTTTTAAAGCTAATACTTATATAGCTATCATCCCTATTGGTTAGATAACTAACCAATACAGTCTTTTACACACAAGACTGAGCTATCATCCCTATAGCTTCAACAGATTATGAGACCTGGTCGTCCCTGACATCACGAACTCCCACCAGCTTCCAAATCGCGTAACGAAATGCCATGAGCGCCCCCACAGCAACCACAAACATTGTGCCCTCGAGTGGCAGCCACACTCCCACCATAGGAGCCGCAGGAAAAACTTACATGGGTGGCCAACATGTTTACGACGGACCACTCTTCGAAGGTGGCACAGTTGTGTACATGCAATGGAAAGCTAATATAGAGGCACTGTTCAAAACAAATGGCCTGATAGAAATCATAAGAGGGACATACTCAAAACTGGACCCCAGCAATGACCCGAGCAGCTTCACTGACTGGGAGCAGAAAGATCACGAAGCACACGCCCACATTTTACTGACGTTAAATGGGCACGCTCTTGACACTGCCCTAGGCATTGCTGGAGCCAAAAACACTTGGGACACACTCGAAAAGCACTTTGCCAGGAAGGGCGAGCAATGCATTGCACACCTACTGACAGACCTATACCGGGCTACATTCACTGAAATGGAACCCATGGCTCCCCAGATATTATGACAGCTACACGCTGCCTGAACCCTCGAGAAATTTGGTTACCCAATAGACGAGAAAGTCCTCATCTGGATGCTAATTCTTGTGCTACCAGAAAAGATGGCCAAACTCAAGGCCACTCTTCACTCAACACCACCCAGCCATCTATCAGCCAAGCATGTCATGGACCGCATCCTCCATGAGGAGCATTGGATCCGATTGACCAATGACATGGCCACACCTCACCATGCAAAAGGTGGCCCAAATGGGAAAGGACCAGGAGGTGCAGAATGAGAAACACACACCGAAGTGCACTCACTGCAGACACAGGGGGCACAATACACACAAATGCTGGAAAATTCACAGAAAACCGGAGGACAAAGCAGCAGCAGCTAGGACTGGCACAATTGCACACAACACAGCGATGCCCACGACCACTGGGACCGGCACAAGCATGCACATTGTAGCGACGCCCGCAGCTCAGCTACCAGCCAGCGCTGCCATTGCATACGTCCCCACATCCGATAACAGCATCTCATTACATCTGGCAGTCGAAGATGAGCCGATCCGTGCAGCCACAACTCAGGAGCAGCTACAAGCCGCTGATCTCAGAGACAGCTGGCTCCTCGACTCTAGAACCTCACGCATCATGACATCCCATCGTGATTGGTTCATACACCTCACCCCACTCGCATCACCCATTCTAGTTGCCTTAGGCAACAATAGTGCCATAACCGCCACCGGAACCAGGCAAATACAAGTCCGGATGCACGCAAATGGTGTGCAGAGTATCGCATTACTCCGCGATGTCCTGTACATCCCGGACCTCAAAGGGAACCTCTTATCGGTCTCCCATTTCGTCCAACGTGGGGTGGCAGTGCAATTCCAGGGAGAGACATGTGGAATATACAACAAGAACCAATTGATATGTGAGGGAACATTACATGAAAGCTTGTCCATCATGGCCATGCAAACAGCCAAACCTGAGTCAGCGTGGACAGCAACGCTAGACCAATCCCTCATGGAAGGCAGCCACAAATTTGAAGCTGCCCTTACCGCACGCACAATGGCCTCCAAGGCCTCCCTCAACACTTGGCACCAACGCATCAGACACTCAGCTTCCGACCATGCAACACAAATGCTACAAAAAGAAATGGTCAAAGGCATAGAAACAAGCGAGACCCTGAAGACACCAGAAATGTGCGCTGACACCACATTAGACCGGGACCTCTCGGACACATGTGGGAAACCACCTACTAGAACACCCCAGCATTCCGACTGGGCAAAAACGGAACCGCAGGAACATGCCGGCGGGCTGAAGTGCAAGTCAAAAGTGCCCCAGCACCCCCAACCATACACTGCGTGCATTGAGCCCATGACTGGCCAACACTTGAAGACCTCCCATATGAATGGAGGGGGCGATCACACTGGGCGAGAAGCACAAACATCCCTAGCTGAAAGGGGATGCATGCATCAAATTAACACCCCGGGTACGCCACAACACATCAAAGTCACAGAATGTGCGACCCGGACACCTCTTGTCTAGACTCACTGTTGAACTATCCAGTTCAAGAGCGAGGAATTAGCTCGAAGATGAGTTGATAGACGTCTAAGACAGCGGGGCAAGAAGCAGAGTCCAGAGTAGTAATAAATACCAGAGAGGCACTGTTACTGTGAGAGTCGAGCAGTCATGCAGAGAGGAGGCCAGGATAGTCACAAGAGGACGGTCCTTAAAGGAGTATCCCAGGGATGGAGAGTGCCGTAAACAAATGGACAGTCTAAGGACTGTCCGCTACTTTATTGAGCGCTTATATACTACAAGAGAACTGCTAAATAGGGAACAAGTCATAACCTTGTTATCAAGCACAATAGAGTGATGAGTAAGAAGTCAGAGTGTGCTTACTGAGCATGCTCAGTCATGCTCAGTAAGCTGCTGAGTAAGAAGGCTTCTCTTGATGAGTAAGAGCCTTCACTGTCCACATGTTCACTGCCTTAGTACATGTGCAAGCACCTGATTCATTTTCTGTTAGTTAGTTTAGGGCTGGCCATTTGAGGACTTGTAGTTTGCTTTAGGGAGTAGTGTTATCTTATAAGGCCCCTTATATAGTTCTATTATGGTCTTTAGAGTCGACCCTGATACTCTTATTAAGGTCCTTAGTATTGCCTTATAGATCGTTCTATAGTTATTATTGCCGTTTTCAGCGCACTTGGCGGAGCTTGAATTCCACCCAAATCGGCGCAGAAACCCCCTCAAACATGCGGGATGAATATCTCCCTCAAAACAGCTTCAATTCATATGAAATTTATTGTCCCTGAATTGCCTGAATGAGGGCTAGGCAGCCCCATTATTTTCATGAGATTTGAGTGAGAATTGGTGGAGCTGGACTCAAGCCACCTCCACATGTGTATTAGATGAATTACAACTCAAAATCATGGTCTATATCTATTATTTTTCCCTCATGTTGTACCCATGGGCTGTCTTGAGGCAGCCCCATAGTGTTTTTGACTCAAGTGTTGTGGTGTGCAACGTTGTTTCCAGTGCGATTGGAGTCGCGGCCAGCCACTCATCACCCCTCTCGCCTCTCGATTCTGACCATCCTTCTTGTTTTTCACAGACAGAGAGGAGTGGGTTGCAAAGAGGGGTCCTATTCTGAACTCTTTCTACTACAGAGTAGCTAGGGTGTTTTTATATACAGGAGTCGTCTCCATTGCAGGTGGTGGCAGCAGGCGTGGACGAGGAGCGAAGGCGTAGGCAGTGAGCGTGAGTTCGTAGATAGAGACGTAGGTGGCAAGGACTTGAGAAAGAGGATGTGTGGGGCGGCTTGTGCGGGGGTGGGATCTGTCGTCTTGCGGCGGCGGTGGCAGGGTCATCTCCACTGCAGGTGTCAGCAGCAGACGTGGGCGAGAGCGCGCGAACGGATGGGGAGGCAATGTGGGAGGCGGCGTGCGGTGTGCTGTTGGTGTCGGCGACTGCTTCTCCTGCAGCGGTGGCGGCGTGGGTGGCGGCTTCTGCTCCTGTTGTTGCATGTTGTGGCTAAGTTCGTGGCCGAGGCCTTCTTGGTCTGTTGGGGTGGTGCTGGTGGCGAGGGGTTGCGACGGTGCGGCGGTGCTGGTGTCACGCGAAACTACTAAAGCGGCGGCTGAGACTGAGAAGACTGAGGCTGAGACTGAGAAGGTGGCGGCGGACTGAGCTGGTGCGACGGTGGAGGCGGACGGGGCGGAGGCGACGACTGAGGGCGATGCAGGGGCGATGGCGGCTGTGGCTGACAAGGGCGTGGCAGTGGTGGCTTGTGAGACAGTGGTGGAGGCGGTGGTGTGTGGCGCTAAGACGTCAGTGGCTGAGGCTGAGGCTACGGCGGCGGCTGATGAGACTAAGGTGGCTGGCAAGGCTAAGAGCGCGGTGGCGGCGGTTGACTGATCTGAAGCTGGGGCGATGGAGACGGCTGGCAAAACTAGGGGCGCGGTGGCGGCGGCTGAGACTGAGAAGGCTGAGGCTGAGGGCAGGTAAGAGAGGCGGACCGAGGAGGGAGAGGGAGAAGATGAGGAGCATGACTGTGACTCTGGCAGATGGCGGTGTGCTCCTCTGGACAAGGTCTGTGCGATGGGATGAGGGAGAGGGAAACATGTCTGATGTGGAGACGGCGGCGGCTGGCGATGCTGGTGCTATGACGGACTGGGCTGAACTGACGAGTACGGGCGAGGCTAAGATGGAGACTGATGCGAAGTCAGCGGCTGGCACGACTGAGGCTACTGTGGCGACGGACGAGGTGACGGACGAGACTGAGGGCGACAAGACAACTGAGGGCATGGGAGCGGATGAGACGAAGGTGGGGGTGGCAGACGAGGCTGCGAGGGCTGAAGTGGTGGGCGGCGCTAAAACATTGGTGGGCAAGGTTGAGATGGTGGTTGTGCATGGAGCTGAGACAGTGGCCATAGCAGGCGACACTGAGGGCGTGGGAGTTGGTTGGGCAAAGACAGGGACAGTGGTGATAGGCGATGTCACGGCTGAGGCTACAGTGGCAGGGACAGACGAGGTGGCGACGATGGCGAATGCGGGCGATGCTGGGACGGCGAGGGCAGGTGGAGCCGAGGCGATGATGGCTGGCGAGTCAAGGATGGCGGCGGTGAACAAGGTGATGGGAACGGCGGACTGTTACGAACCAAGGCCAAGTCCTGGCCGAAGATTGTCCTATTTTACTCAAGAAGTACCTCTCTCACTTTGCATTGCCGACTCCCTTCCATTTTCTGGGCTATCCCCCCTGCGGTACAAGATATTGCTATTGCAAAGGCACTATAACATGACCAGGCACCAGTTTCCTAATCGGGTAATCATCGCGTGGCAGCCACATGGCCACTCAGCCACCATGGACCCGAAACAGTGGCACAAACTCTTAGAAACTGTTGCATAAATCATCTGACATCATCAAGGCTCCAATGACATCATGGCTGACTGAGCGACTCCACAGTGACCTCATAGGCTCACTAAGCACTCCACAGTGACATCATAATGATGTCATCGCTCCACAATGATCAGTAATGCGCTCAGTAAGCCTGAAAGTTGACACAAGCAAGTTTATGCCTCTGTAGTCCTATTGGATGGTACCAAAGAGTCTAGAATAGTTCCAGTGCTTTGTAATCGACCCTGTATACTGTATATAAACCCCAATGAAGCATGGCAGTCGTCAGACTGTCCATTTGTGATACTCTCCACTTCCTGGGTACTCCCCTGCGACTGCTCAGTCTAAAGCCTTCCCTCGTCTTCAAGGTACTCTTCAATGACCGCCTTGTTTAAAGTCCCTTGCTGCACTGGCCTCTACTCTTCGCCTCTGCCTCCTGCAACACGTACCAGTCCCCATCTGGTATCTTCTAGTCGTTTGGCTCGTCCTCCTGTTCAACGCCGTTTACGCCGCGTACCATCTGTTCCGACCCCTGCCCACCTGCTCCTGAGTCCTTAGTGATCAGCAGTACGTGTCTTGACACGGACAAGGTGGGAACCGCAGGGACGATGGGCAAGGCAGGCGAGGCGGAGGCGATGGTGCACGATGTAGGGATGGAGGCTGGAGCGGGCATGGGCACAGGGTATGTGTAGTCGTCTTTGTCTTCGTCTGCAGAGCAGAGTTGGCGTTCCCACTGAATGTCACAGGGACACTGAGAGAATATCTTGACTAGTGTGTCAAATACTTCTCGGAAATCGACAAAGTGCCTCTGCTGTTCGTTCAGGCGCCAGGGGCTGAGACGTTGGGAGACCATCCGGCGGTCATCCGGGTGGAGTCCGAGCCAGAATGACTCGTCACAATCTTCATCGCACAGGCAGCACGCATGGACGAGGGGACCGCAGATTGCCCTGAAACTCCGGTAGTATTCGTCTACATCTTCCCGGTCACACATGTGGAGTCTTGACGAGGAGGCGATAAGGTCCTCCAGATCCCACTTGAGCTTGAGGTATTCTAACTGAGTTGGCATGCTGAAGGAGTGCGGCACGTGGTGAAGACAGATGGCAGGTCGACACAGGCAGTGACTGGCGCGGCTGTGACTGTGGGTGTGGAGGGCCAAATGTGAGTTGGAAGGGAGCGGTGCGACTGATGCAGCTGAGACAGCGGGTGTGGTGGGAATGAGGGCAAAGGATGGCCAGAATGGAGAGGTGAGAGGGGCAATGAGTGGCTGGCCATCCCTCCAATCACACTGAGAACAATGTTGCACACCACAACACTTGAGTCAAAAACACTATGGGGCTGCCTCAAGACAGCCCATGGGTACAACATGAGGGAAAAATAATAGATATAGACCATGATTTTGAGTTGTAATTCATCTAATACACATGTGGAGGTGGCTTGAGTCCAGCTCCACCAATTCTCACTCAAATCTCATGAAAACAATGGGGCTGCCTAGCCCTCATTTAGGCGATTCAGGGACAATAATTTTCATATGAATTGAAGCTGTTTTGAGGGAGATATTCATCCCACATGTTTGAGGGGGTTTCTGTGCCAATTTGGGTGGAATTCAAGCTCCGCCAAGTGCGCTGAAAACGGCAATAATGGCAGGGGGTAGGCATCTTTGATAGTGGTGGCATTAAGTCCTCAATAGTCTTGTACTGGGCGCAGGGCACCTCCTTTCTTTTCCACAAAGAAGAATGGGCTAGCTATTGGTGCTTTGGAAGGGCGGATAGTCCCCCATTTGAGGTGTTCGTCTAGATACTCCTTCAAGGCCACTAATTCCTTTTGAGTGAGCCTATAGATGCCACAGTCCTTACGCAAGGCTTCTGGTTTGAGGTTGATGGCGTGATCCCATGGTGCATGAGCAGGGAGACGTTGGGAGGCTTGTTCATCAAATACGCTTTGCCAGATCTTAAATTCAGTCGGGATTAGTTTCTTGAGGGGCTGTGTTGGCTGATTGTCCTTTGCCAACTTGGTAGATGTTGTACTCTTTGCCTGGATTTGTAATGGGTGGCGCTGGAAGGCATTATGAATGTGCTGGTCAACAAGGGGTTCCTCTTTGTTTAGAGTGTCTCAAAATATTAATGCTGCTACATGTTTGAATGACAGTTCTTCGTCTTCTGGGATCGTGAGGGCTTTTATCGATCCTCCACGTGTATTGTGGGTTGATGGGACTGTTATGGAGGGTTGTGTCATTACACATGTCGCTGGGCAGTTTCATAAAGTGATAGTGTCATTGGTCCAATTGATATCTGGGTTATGGTGTCATAGCCAATCAGTACCCAGGATAATATTATGGTCTCCTATGTTGGTAACAAGGAATTCTGCTTGTTCGTCATGTGTACCTCCCATCGCTTTGATTCGTAGCTGTTGGATGGTGCTATATCTGATTAAACCATTAGTGTTTGTGGTGCCGTCTACATTCTGTGCTGGTAGGGGCCTTTGTAAGCCACGAAGGTGGAGATTATGTTGGTTGACAAATTGCTCATGGATGATCATTCCTTCTGCCCCACTGTCTATGAGGGCACTTGCACCAATTTCCTTGCTGCTGAGTTTCCCCATGAGTGTTACTTTCAAGGCTATGG
>JAGFNK010000581.1:0-32335 GCA_025769875.1 Russula earlei | reverse complement strand
CTTTGTGTTGTAGTAAAACCCAATATCTTCTAGAACGACTCCACTTGACTGGTTTATCTAGGAAGAGACCTGTGAAATTGTAGGGGTTAAATTCTTGAACGTTTTCCGCTCCTGGGGCTGCTGCTTTAAGTTGTTCAGTGGTAACTTCATCGTTGTCGTCTTCGTATAACCAAGTGTCAGAAAGATTTCCATGGTTGATAATAGATACACCCGTGAATTTCCCTCAGTAACAGTGATCTTGAGTGTTGTAACTGAGGCCTTCAAATAGGAGTGGGATTAGATTTTCTTCTTCGTCAGTGATGTCTCTCCTAGTGCTCATAGATCTAGACGACTGTTATAGTCCAATGACCATTGTTCCAAGGATATGCAATGGTGTAGGCTGGTTTTAGTCGAATAGTATCGGGTCTTCCTTGGTGTTTTCTTAATTGGATTCGGGAATATTCTTCAGTGATGCTGCTTTGTGTTAGAACCACTTGGGTCTTCCACAGATATCCTTCGAATTCTGCTGGGGAGATGGCAAAGTCACTTATTTCCTTGGTGGGGGTGTTTGTAAACTATAAAGTGCATCAGTCGTTGATGCCAAGCTTGGATGCAATAACTCTTGAATTCAATTAACTCTCTTCTTGAACGCGTAGGTAGGTTTAATGCTAAGAAGGATTGTTCTGGTAGATAACAGTGTAAATCAGTATTCCTAAGATTGGCACTATGAGGGGATTCAACAAGGGGTGATGCAAAGGGTTGGGTAGGTATAACAGGGGTAGGAATATGGTTGGTAAACAAGGGTACGTAGGCGTCAGGAGGGGTAGGAGGTAATGGTCTTTCGACAAGGAATCCTCTTGCGTTGGGGATTGTTTCTCTCTCAGGGGGTTGTTGGGATGATGCGCGTCTTCTGTGTCGAGGAGCCAGATTTATTGAATGGGGAGGTGGTAATTGCCTGGCGTCCACAAGGTAATTCCGTCAGGAGTAGGAGGTGTGTCTGGTCAAAAGTTGCATGTGCAATACTCTGTTTTGCAGTTACACCTTGCTGTCCACAGATTTGACTCAGTATTTTCTGTGCTGGCAGACCAACGTTCTTGGCTAGTTGGGACAGTGGTCTGAATCAGTGTGAGGGGTCGAGGGGCGAGACTTGAGGCTTCTAGGATTGTTGGGACAGAATAGTATGCAGGGGGACCAGTATATGAGGCATCTGGGCTGGTAATTGCCCAAGGTTGATTATAGTCTGCGTCGTACAACCATGAGTTAGTTTCCCAATCGAAGGTGTTGTGTATTCCTGGTACAACCACAAGTTGGATGTAAGATTGGTTTTCCCTTTGTATTCTGTTGAGACGTAGGTGGTAGAACTGGACAGTGAGATGATAGTAGCTGATGTATGTCCAAGCTAAGTAGAACAAGCGGTATCCTGTTCTCAGGGAGTGGATAATAATGTGGTGGCGTGGTTGAATGACTCTGGTCCAGAGGTTTAATTCACTGGTGCGTAAGGATTGGTAGTCAACTGGTTGTCCTTGGATGTTCTTCGCTTGAGCAAGGTGCCAATATAATAGTTGTTGTCGTGCTGGTGGTAGAAGTTGACTAAGGGTTTCAAGGTATAGTGTGTGTTCGTCGTGGCTTAAGAGCTGTCCAAAAGGCAAGACTTCAAGGAACTCTTTAACAATAAGGTGGGGGAAGTCCTCATGAGGTGGTTCAATTTCTGGTACGTCATGTAAGTTGGTTAAAGTGGTGATAGGGAACGTGATGGAGGTCCAGGTTCTATAGTGATTTAGACTTAAGACGTGTCTAGTGATAGCGTCTTCTTCTTCGTCTTCTTCTAAGGTGTATTCTCGAGGCACTTTAGTTAAAACAAGAAAAGGATCTTTATTTGATCTTTATTGAAGCGTTACAAGGGTGGTTCTTACTTTTTAAGAACCGTGCGCAAGATCTATAGTCTCAAGTTGGTACCTCTCAATTATTTCGAGAGGGTTAGGGGGAATACGAGGCGTAAAGCAAAAGCGAAGTAGCTGGGGGTTAAAGCAGATGGTGTCAACTGTATAAGTCGAATTGTCATAACTTACCCCCTTACCAGTCCGTCCATAATTCCCCCTCCCATTCTTGTTCTTCTTGTTGTCCCTGTTCCCGTGGTTATCGTTTCATCCCTTGATAGTGATCCCTTATTGTGTTTCACTTATTGTGTTTCACTTATTGTGTTTCATCTATTGTCAAGCAACTTTTGCTATTGGTTCATCTTTACTTATTGTTCTGCTTATAGTACTGTACAGCCTCGCTACATACAGTATTTAAGCGCCTGTAGAAGCTGGGGAATGTCCCAAGCTTAGCTTTGTCCCATTCCCTGTCGCATCCCTTGCCCTGTACTCTCTCTCAATCACAACTTGCTTGTGCTGGCCTATACTCTGCTTGACCTAAGCACACCTCAAGGAACCCTTGTGTTCCTCTTCCTCCTCTGCCTCTCTCTCATCGCTCTCCTCCTCTGTGAAACCAGAACATCGACTCTGTCTGCGGGCTGAGTCATTGTCTGACTAAGCCTTGAGACACTAAACCTCTGAACCGACCTTCTTGAGCCGGCCCCCATTGAACCCTTGAACCAAGTCACAGGGACTTGGCCCCCACTGAACCTTGAGCTAACGCTCTAACGGCCGCGACGCCGTTGCACGAATAGTGCCGTAGGGACACGCGGTTACTGTTCTCCTCAAAGTGTAAGTAGCCGTATGCGAAAGCGAGACGTCCGTCCAAGAAGTCGTGTACGATAGATAAGCAAAACGAGCCTTCGTAAGCAGGACGGTAAATAGCAGGCAAGGTAAGTAGTTTCCTAAATAACGAGGTGTTAAAAATGTATGCAATGCGTCCAAGGGGGAAGTCAGCGTCCGGGGCGTATATCCCAACGTTGGAGCAGATGCCGAAGGGGGTGAGATTGTACTGGGTGGCAAGGGCAGTGTTGGAGGGTTCGACCGCAAAAGTGTGGACGATGCGTGCACGAAAGGCGGTAGTGAAGGTGTCTGTGAATGCGCGACGAGCTAACTGGTCTGAGGTAGGGATGCGCCCAAGGTAGTCTTGATGATTCAAATCGTGGAGGGGATGCCACTGCTCCTGGCGACGATTGGTGGTGGGGAGAACGAAGTACTGGTGCGGATGGAAGCGAAATGCTGTGCAAGGTGGACGGTCAAGGAAACCTTCAGGCAAGGGAGGTCGGTCCGCTTGCTGTTGCTTGTTCTGCGCAGGAGGGGGAGTGCCAACAGGGACAAAGTCGCCTGGGATAGGCTGGGGAATGCTGGGAGACGATGGTGGGGCTGTTGGGGAGTACAAGAGGCTGAGGGGCGAGGATGTGTCGACCAGGTCGATGTCTTCAGTGAGGATGCGAAGGGCAGTGCGTGGGGTAGGTTGCTGAGAAGAAGGGAGGCGCAAGGAGGTGTTAACCAAAGTGGGGGAGTTAGGAGTGAACACTTGAGCATTGGCTGGTCAATACAGGGATGATGAGAGACTGTCCAGATGTCAAGACACGTACTGCTGATCTCTAAGGACTCAGGAGCAGGTGGGCAAGGGTCGGAACAGATGGTACACAGCGAAGGCGGCGTTGAACAGGAGGACGAGCCAAACGTCGAGGAGGTACCAGATGGGGACTGGTAGGTGTTGCAAGAGACAAAGGCAAAGGCTAGAGGCCAGTGTAGCGAGGGGCTTTAAACAAGGCGGTTGTTGAAGAGTACCTTGAAGACGAGAGTAGACTTTAAACTGAGCGGTCGCAGGGGAATACCCAGGAGGATGAGAGTATCACAAATGGACAGTCTGACGACTGCCATGCTTCATTGGGGCTTATATACAGTGTACAGGGTCGATTACAAAGAACTGGGACTATTCTAGACTCTTTGGTATCACCCAATAGGACTACAGAGGCATAAACTTGCTTGTGTCAAGTTTCAGGCTTACTGAGCGTATTACTGATCATTGTGGAGCGATGACATCATTATGATGTCACTGTGGAGTGCTTAGTGAGCCTATGAGGTCACTGTGGAGTCGCTCAGTCAGCCATGATGTCATTGGAGCCTTGATGACGTCAGATGATTTATGCAACAGTTTCTAAGAGTTTGTGCCGCTGTTTCGGGTCCTTGGTGGCTGGGTGGCCATGTGGCTGCCACGCGATGATTACCCGATTAGGAAACGGGTGCCTGGTCGTGTTATAGTGCCTTTGCAATAGTGATATCTTGTACCGCAGGAGGTATCGATAGCCCGGAAAATGGAAGGGAGTTGGTAATGCAAAGTGAGAGAGGTCTCTCTTGAGTGAAATAGGACAATCTACGGCCAGGATCTGGCCTTGGTTCATAACACACAGAGCCTGAAGATGCTTTTATGGAGCCACAACAATTGTCCATGTCTAAAGCAACATCACTGGATGATTATACCAGCAAATTCCTTGTTCTGCTCAGTAAAGCAGGATGGGACCAGAATTCACCAGGAACAGTCAAAGCCTATAAGGCTGGACTAATCACCTGGCTGGTGCAATGAATCTACAATTGACCAGTCAGAGACATACCTGCCATCAATGATCTGCAAGCATGGATCAATGCTGCTAGGGAAGAACAGGCCAGAGACTAGCTCATGAAAACCAATATTGGATCTGGAGGTGGATCGTTGACCACCGGGGAGAATCGCATGAAATCCCTACAGGCTGGGAAAAGGCGAAACCAAAGAGACCTGAATGCTATGGAAGTGGACTCAGTATCCACTGATGCAGCAAGGACCAAGCAACGTCCTCCTCTGACAGAGGAAAAGAAGAAACTGCTAGCAGAAGGGAAATGCTTCATCTGCAAGAAAGCAGGGCATATCAGCTGGAACTGTCCTGACAAGGACAGAGTCAAAAAGAAATTAAGTAACCCAAGGGACAAAGGAAAAGCTCGAGCTCTGGAAACAGAAAAGGAGGATGATTCAGGGGACAGTGGAAATGAAAGCACTGTCTCTGGACGATCCACGTCTCCTCCTCCTACCTATAACAAGAGCTCCTCCTCTGCATCCATAAAGAAGATGTCCACCAAACAGAAGGAGGACTTATTGGAAGAACTGATGGAACAGGGTTTTTAGGAACACCTAAGTCGACGGCCTGGCTTAGGAAGAATAGTGTGTTGCAAGTGTACATTAGAAGACTGAATGCTATGAATATTCCATTCACTTTCATCACTGCACACACGATGGCTGAGGAATCTGCTCTACTGGACAGTGGAGCAACAGAGAACTTCATTAATCACTCAGCTTGGAAAAGACTGAAGATTGGGAAATGAGAACTACATGAAGCCATGGTAGTACAAAACGTCGACGGAACCCAGAATAAGCAAGGGGAACTCACCCATTACTGCTGGCTTTGCATCCGATACAAGGAGAAGGAGAGCTTGCAAAAGTTCTATCTCACAGATTTAGGAATGGATTGGGTCATCCTGGGATATCCCTTCCTATATGAGTTTGACCCCACCATCAACTGGAAGAAAGGACAGCTGATGGAAGGAGCAGTACAGATTGAGACTGCTCAATACAAGTACCTGGATCTCTATGTTGCAAATATCCAAAAGCAAGCAAGGGATGAAAACCAACAATTGAAGAAAGGGGAAGCCATTTACCTACAAAAGATGACTATTGCTCAGAAGTGGGCCCAGCAGTCAATTAAACCACAGGAAGGAGAGGACCCCCTTGCCAATGTTCTAAAGCAATTCCACCGCTTTGCAGATGTCTTCTCAGAAGAGAGGTCCCAGAGGTTCCCACCACCAAGGGAACCAGATATGCAGATAGAGCTGTTACCTGATGCACCAAAGGAGCTAAACTGCAAAGTGTACCCCCCTAACATGAGATGAATGAGAATACCTCAAGAAATTCCTAGCTGATGAAGTAGAAAAGCGATACATCACTCCAGGTCCATCCAGCTACACATCTCCAGTGTTCTTCATTGGCAAGAAGGACAGCAAGGAGAAGAGGATCATTGTAGACTATTGACAACTAAATCAGTGGACCAGATGAGACAATGAACCTTTACCACATCTGGAACAAGAGGTGGAAAGACTTCGAGGGAAAAAGGTGTTCTCCAAGTTCAATATATGATGGGGATACAATAATGTGCGACTGGCAGAAGGAGATCGCTGGAAGGCAGCCTTCAAGATGCCATATGGAACCTACCTGCCCAATGTCATGTATTTTGGGCTCAAGAATGTGCCAGCCTTCTTTACTAGGCTGATGAGAAGAGACTTCAGTGACTGGCTGGACTGATGGGCAGAATACACTGTCAACTATCTGGATGACTTTGGAATTGCCATGGGGGACAGTCCCAAACAACTAGAAATCCATGAGCAATGTATCAGTGAACTACTCGTGCTGATGCAGAAGAAGTCATACTTCCTGAAACCCAAGAAGTGCCAGTTCATGGTGTGAAAACTAACCATGCTGGGATGGGACATAGACAAAGGGAAGATGAAGATTGAGGCCTCCAAGGTCTGAGGAATCATGGACTGGCCTAGGGAAATCAAGGATGTACATGAAGTATGCAAAGTCATGGGAGTCCTCAGTTACAATAGGGCTTTCATTCGAGGGTTCAGTCAGATTGCTCAACCCATTATCGCCTTGACAAAGAAAGGGGTGTCATTTGAATGGACCCAAGAATGCAAAGATGCTCTGGAATGACTTATCCAGATAGTGTCAAGACACGTACTGCTGATCACTGAGGACTCAGGAGCAGGTGGGCAAGGGTCGGAACAGGTGATACACGGCGAAGGCGGCGTTGAACAAGAGGACGAGCCAAACGACGAGGAGGTACCAGATGGGGACTGGTAGGTGTTGCAAGAGACAAAGGCGAAGGCTGGAGGCCAGTGTAGCGAGGGGGCTTTTAAACAAGGCGGTCGTAGAAGAGTACCTTGGAAGCGAGAGGAGTCTTTAAACTGAGCGGTCACGGGGGAGTACCCAGAAAGATGAGAGTATCACAAATGGACAGTCTGACGACTGCCATGCTTCATTGGGGCTTATATACAGTGTACAGGGTCGATTACAAAGCACTGGGACTATTCTAGACTCTTTGGTACCATCCAATAGGACTACAGAGGCATAAACTTGCTTGTGTCAAGTTTCAGGCTTACTGAGCGCATTAGGCCCCTTTTACCAACCGAGAATTCTTGAATCTTGAACTTGAACTTGGATTTTGGGATTTTCCGGGAGTGACAGGAATGACAGGTGTGATGTAAGTGACATAATAAACTAATATGAGTCCATTTCAAATATGAGTTATTTTCCGGTGTGATTTGCTGGGTTTACATGTGATATGTAAAATATTTTTTCTAACCCTTCCTTCCACTCCTTCCAAGTGGGGTATTGCAAGCATGTCATAAGGCAGAATATGTGTCACCAATGTGTGGGTGCACATCTTTGTGCAAAATTTGTATGTGCAGCTCTGGTGAAAATGGGGCTGCAAGCACCCAGATGTTGAGCTTGAGTTGGACTGCTCGACCCCGAGTTTGACGCTGACACATCATGTGTAACCCCAAATATGTGAGTATGCAAATGACAACAAAAACAAATGCATATTAATTTATTATATACATCATATCACTTACATCACTCCTGTCACTCCTGTCACTCCCGGAAAATCCCGAAATCCAAGTTCAAGTTCAAGATTCAAGAATTCTCGGTTGGTAAAAGGGGCCTTACTGATCATTGTGGAGCGATGACATCATTATGATGTCACTGTGGGGCGCTTAGTGAGCCTATGAGGTCACTGTGGAGTCGCTCAGTCAGCTATGATGTCATTGGAGCCCTGATGACGTCAGATGATTTATGCAACAGTTTCTAAGAGTTTGTGCCACTGTTTCAGGTCCATGGTGGCTGGATGGCCATGTGGCTGCCACGCGATGATTACCCGATTAGGAAACGGGTGCCTGGTCGTGTTATAGTGCTTTTGCAATAGCAATATCTTGTACCACAGGAGGGATAGCCCAGAAAATGGAAGGGAGTTGGCAATGCAAAGTGAGAGAGGTCTTTCTTGAGTAAAATAGGACAATCCTCGGCCAGGACTTGGCCTTGGTTCATAACAGATAGTATCTTCCGACCCCATCCTGCTCCATCCTGATGAGGAGCGACCCTTTGAACTGGAAGTAGACACGTCCAATTATGCTATTGGAGCAGTACTATTCCAGAAGGATGAACAAGGAAAGAGGAGGCCAATAGGTTACTTCTCCACAGCCTTGAAACAAGCAGAAAAGAACTACGACATATGGGACAAAGAGTTCTTAGCCATGGTGCGAGCCTTGAAGCACTGGAGACACCTGCTCATGGGAGCAAAGCATAAGGTGGTGGTCTATACAGACCATGTGAACCTGTTGCATTACCAACACCCTCAGCGAATAAATGGTTGAATAGCAAGATACATTACCTTCTTGGCGGACTTCAACTTAGAACTGAAACACCAGGCAGGGGCAAGGAATAAAGCAGATGCCCTGTCTAGGAGACCTGACCTTGACAATGGACAAGTGGATAAAGAAGAAGTGGTTGTGCTACCTGACCACCTTTTTGTTTGAGTAATGCATACTACTGCATTGGAAGAACGGATAAAGAACCAACAAGGGGAAGAAAGACACCGATTAAAGTTACTTGATTGGGTACAGAGACACCGACTGGAGAAGCAACATAGCTTATGGTGGAAGAATGAAGCCTTGGTGGTTACAGGCGACGAAGGGACCCACAGGATGTTACTGGAACAGTATCATGACAGTCCCACAGCAGGACACCCAGGGAAAGCTAAAACACTACTGGGAATGATGCAATACTACTGGTGGTCCACTGTCATGAACCATTCTCTGGAGAGGGTCCTTGAAGGACCCTTCCTTATGAGAGGAAACCCAGCCTCTATGGTGCCACCCTGTTCACACGAGCAAAAGGGGTGAGTAGAGGTGTCCACAATATCGCGCACGCATTGTCACGCGAGCAATTCTTGGCACAATTGATATACAGCAAGCCCCACTTAAGGGCAACCCTTTTAGCAATAAAAGACAGTATTATGACCTTCCTAAGGACCCTTTAGGACGACTTTAGGTGCTCTGCAATAGGCATTAACACAGTAGCAAGGACCCTGCAACACGTTATTAGACTAACTCTAATAACTATAGAATGAACTATAAGGCAATACTAAGGTGTTACCGAGTGGTTTGGGGTCCAGAAGATGCCGGAACACCTGAACTATGGACTGCACTGTTTGCATTATGCGTGCGTCAGATCTTGATCGTTTATGTTCTTTGATGTCACATTCGGAGCGCGTTGATTGTATCTTTCAGAAGATGTACTGAAGAAGCAATGAGTAGCATTGCTTCTGTCCCAGATGTTCCTGTACCGCCACGTACGTCAATTCCTTGATTGGGGAAGCACTTAATGCTTCCAGCACCGAGATCGTTTACATAGAAGCAACCTCGCTTCTATGAGCTGCCTTTTGCTACTATAGCACCAACCAGTACTACAGTAGTATGAACCTTATCCCTGTAGGGCTATATAAAGCCTCCAGTAGAAACAGTTGAGCCTTAAGCTCGACTTAGTTTGCCAATCCCAAACAGTTGACTCCTACCCCGTCTGCAGAGCCCCTCTCATCCTGTTGTCATACTCTAGAAGGATCTAACACTCCTTCCCCTCCACGAGTATTGCTTGCTTGACTCAAGCATATCTGCATTGGTAGGATGCGTTTATAGACGCGACCATTGATCTTATTTAAGGCACTTTGGAGCCTTAACATAAGGACCTTAATAGGAATATTAGGGTCGACTCTAAGGACCCTAATAGAACTATATAAGGGGCCTTATAGGATAACACTAGTCCCTGAACCAGACTACAAGTCCTCAAATGACCGGCCCTAAACTAACTAACAGAAAATGAATCAGGAGCTTACACGTGTACTAAGGCAGGGAACACATGGACAGTGAAGGCTCTTACTCATCAGGAGAAGCCTTCTTACTCAGCAGCTTACTGAGCATGACTGAGCATGCTCAGTAAGCACACTCTGACTTCTTACTCATCACTCTATTGTGCTTGATAACAAGGTTACAACTTGTTCCCTATTTAGCAGTTCTCTTGTAGTATATAAGCGCTCAATTAAGTAGCGGACAGTCCTCAGACTGTCCATTTGTTTACGGCACTCTCCATTCCTGGGATACTCCTTTAAGGACCGTCCCCTTGTGACTATCCTGGCCTCCTCTTTGCGTACCTGCTCAACTTTACCAGTAACTATACCCCTTTGGTATTTGTTGCTACTCTGGACCCTACTCCTTGCCCACACCGTCTTGGACATCTATTGACTTGTCTTTGAACTAACCCTTCACTCTTGAACTGGATTGTTCAAGAGTGAGTCTTGACACCAACCATGAGACGCTTTGTCAACCAATATGTGGAAGGATGCGCAATTTGCCAAAGTAACAAGTCAAACACTCATCCAAGTCGACCTCCACTGTATCCCATACCACCAGAAGAAGGGGCTACTCCCTTCTCAACTGTCAGCATGGACTTTGTGGTCAAATTGCCGAAGTCAAAAGGATATGACAGTATATTGACTGTCACCGACCACAATTGTACTAAAGGTGTCATCCTGCTTCCTTGCAAGGAAGAGATGGATGCAGAAGAGCTAGCACAGCTCTACAAGGACAGAATATTCTCCTTTGTAGGAGTACCAAGCAAGATCATATCCAATTGAGACAAACTAATAAGTTCCAAGTTCATTAGGGAACTTTGTGACCAGCTGCATATCAAACAGAATATCAGCACCACCTACCATCCTCAGACAGATGGACAATCAGAAAGAGCGAATCAGATGATGGAAACATCACTCAGGATCTTTTGCAACCACCAATAAGACGATTGGGTGGACTGGCTGCCTCTGGTGCAATACACAATGAATTCTAACGTTTCAGAGACAACCAAGCAGTCCCCTTTCTTCTTATGGATGGGCTTCACGCCCAAGGCACACCAGCTAAATCGGGGAAGCAAGATACCAAGAATAGACAATTGGAAAGTCTGAATCCAGGAAGTGAGATCACAGGCACAAGAAGCGATGAAGATCGCTTCCCTAATGTGGAAGTGAAGAAGCAGTTTCCAACCTTATCAGAAAGGAGAAAGGGTATGGCTTGACAGCACCAACCTAAAAATGACACATCCTACAGTGAAACTACGCCCAAAACAATATGGGCCCTTGGAAATCATGGAGGTGATCAGCCTGGTGACATACAGATTGGATCTCCCTAGCCGCTGGAGGATCCATAATGCGTTTCATGCCTCCTTATTGACACCTTACAAGGAGACAGAGGAGCATGGGGCCAACTACACCAATCCAGAAGCAGAATTAGTGGAAGGAGAAGAGGAATATGAAGTAGCAACAATTTTAGGTTTGAAACAAACTGGAAGGAGGAAACATGTTACACCATTTTCCTTTTACGTTTACTTCTTACCTTTTGCTATGGACTGCTTGCTTGCGTACGTCCCTTTACCTACTGGTCTTGTGATCTCTTACGTCTTGTGATCCTTTCTGTATTATCATGTGATCCATACACGTCCAGGTAACACTGGATTGCTGTTACTTTCCCTTTGTTTGGTTCTCTTTCCATTTATGTTCACTTCTTAGTTTTGACTGTGCAATGCTGCGCACCTACTGTGCAGCACAGTTACTTGGTTCTGACTCATTCGTGGCCTCATTCCTATGACTCCTACTTATTATGACTCCTACTTATTATGACTCCTACTATACTAGTAGCACAGTCAAAGCGCAGCTATTGCTGCGCTTCTCCTGTATATATAAGCTCAGTACTTTGTGACCAAAGCCCTAAGCTTGGTCTCTTGTAGAATCCAACCTACTCTTGTCCAAACATATTCGCCTGCAACCCACTTCACTCTCACAAACTTAACTCACAACCACCTCTCCATTTCATCAACTCTCAACACACCATCCACCATCTACTCTTCGCCTTTCCCTTCCTTCCCTAAGAGTCTCTCTTCACTCTCCTGAGAAGAGCTCTCCTCCTTTAAGACCTACCTTCCTCTACTCTCTCTGCGTTGTTCAAGGTCCCGACAGACTTGAACGCATATAGCTAGTGGAACCAGCCCTAGTCTATCCCATTACAAACTTACCCTAGCTTCTCAATGGACTGAGTCGTACTAGGAAGGGTCTATTGGCCATAACCTGTTTAGCATAAAACACTTCGACCGCTGCAGGGATCCTTACTCATTATACATGGGAACCAGCCCATTTCTTGAACACCTCTCTATCATCGACTTGCTTTCTGCTTGTGAACTGACACGGCTAGTTACCGTGACAAAACAACTGGAGTATCAAGTCCAGTGGGAAGGATACTCCAAAGCCCATGACTCTTGGGAGCCAGTAGAGAACATCAAAGCATCTAGACTAATAGAGGAATACCACAGAAAGAACCCTGCTGCCATACGGGTTATAAAAGTCCAGCGAAAGATGCCCTCTACTTCCTCATCCCCATATCATTGCTCACAAATGTCCCAAACTCCCACTAATGAAATTGTTCCCCAATCCAACCTCTCTGGTGCAGAGGGGCCACTTGAAATCACCACTCCTGATGCCTCCCTCCTCACCTTCTTCCAAGGAATGGATGAACATAACACTGGAGAAGGAGAAGTGGACATGTGTCCCCTCGAATTTGGACCCCCTGCTGACCAAGTTGACGCTCAGCCTGGGGACTGGGATGTGACATCCCCTACCAGCACTCTTGACCAGGTTGCCCACCCTGGAGAGCCTTGGGTATGATGGGATGCTGACAGACACCACACAGGGATTGACATCCCTGATGGTATGACTTGGGGCAACAAACCAGCCAGGTATGTGGCTTATGATGTTGCCTTGGGAGAACTGAGAGTGAGGGGGAAGAATGGAGAAGGCCATGCAGACTATGGCAAGATCCTCCAGGCCACCCCTTGTTACAACCTCTATAACTATGGCCAAGATGAACACGATTTAGACTGCTTTGACACAGAGAGGCAGTTCGAAGGGCACTGGAGACAGACCCTCTACCTGCTAGGCAACTATGGGCTGCAGGCAGAGCTTTACCACCTAGACCACCTCTACACCCAACAAGAAATGTTGGAAGCTAACTATAAGGTGCTCGAAGAAGAGGAGAAGCAGCTGCGCTACAAGCTCAGCAAATACCTAGCTGAGAAGCGAGGAGTAGAGAGAGGCAGGGCTGAAGCCAAGGAGAGAATGGCAGCAGCCAAAGTATGCTCATGTTGCTGGGAGTTCATTGAAGCAGGCTGTAGCCAGGGAGAAACCCCTCCAGGTATCTGGGCTGAAGAACTCCTCACCAACTACTGGGATGGGCAGCCCATTCCCCCTTTACCTGTCTTTGTCCCTCAGCTGCCTTTGGCAGACATTGCTCAGGGGTATGATACCTCTACCCCAGAACCAGTACCAGCCAGCCCTGCACCTACAACAGTGCAAGGGTATTCAGAGGAGGAGATTGACGTCCTCCAAACCATGTCCAGTATGCGCCTTTGAGGAGGGGCAGGATTGGAAGCGTCACCAAACCCTTCCCCCCAGAGCTCCATCTACTACCACTCCTATAGCAGCAGTGGAGAAGCATCTATTGCAACAGCTGAGTTCATTCCCGAGCCTCAGCAACTGAACATGATAGAAGGGAGGAGGAAGAGGAACCAACGCAAGTATTGTGGCGAGGTACAGTTGCGGACAAGCAAAGTCAACAAATTTAGGAGCCGACTTTTCTGGGCACCACAGGGTACCGGTTATGGTAGTTTAGTGTAAAAACATTAGATCAAGAACAATTAGAACAAGATTCAACAAGCGAATTTCCCTGAGGAAGAACTTTTATTTTCTGAGGTCAAATTTTTGGCGGGGATACCAAAAAAATCACAAAAATCACAGAAAAAGCGTTAATCAACTCCTTTTGTTGTGCCCTGCCTGCCACCATCAAAAGTTTAGGTGGCACCACCACAGAAATCATACTAAAAATTAATTGAAATATTGGGGATAATACACATCACCAATGCCTGGTGGTCACCAGCCAAAGTACCAGCGCAACATCTCGGGCCTGCACAACCAAAATCCAACCACAAATGTCACTGCAAACAAAGAGTCCAATCCACTCAATACTTCAGCAGAATCCAATGAGGAGTGCGAATGGAATTCTGGGACATACCATGACAGTCTAAAGGTTGACTTTGAAAAGGAGCTTTCTGACAATGAAACACACAACAATGACATAGAGGAATGGTCCGAATGGAACAATGAGTGGGATATAGACCTGGGTCGTGCAACACCTGGCCTTCAGGCAAGGCTGATTTTAATGGCAGCCAGGCTTGGTGATGATCCTCGTGACGAAGACTGGATACCGGCAAAGCTGAGTGCTAAAAGGAAGAAACAGGAGCAGGAAAAGAAGAGTACATACCAATATTGCACTTTCCCATTGAAAATCAGCTGATATCTTGGAAAGCCCGACCAAAGACGTATGCAAAAGGACCAGATGTTGCCAGCAAGTCAAAGTGCACACAGGAGCGGTATCGCAAAACAACACAAACCCAAGGAAAGCTCAATGGCTTTATCAGCATCTATACACAAAACAAGGCATCCCGGCATCCCATTCTGAGCCTCTGAGCTCCAAATATGTTACTCCCCCCTTTTTGGATACCCAGGTTGAGCATCCAGCCATTATTCACCAAGAAACTACCACCCCACCTCCCCTCACTTTCAACAATGAGCCACAGTTGCCAATACATCAAAAGCGGACTCGAGCAGACAAGGAGTCCAGCCAAAGTGAAGGGGAACCTGAGGGAGACAGTAGTGTTTGCTACAAAGACGATGAGGAGCCATGGGAAGAAGAACTTTGAGAGAGAATCCAGGTGAAAGGTGAAATCCGTGGATGGAAGGAGTTGCGGGATCAGCTCAAAACAGATCTCACAGCAAAGTACAAATGTCATGCTTTACCTTTGAGTAAAGTACACCAGCTGATGATCCTCCACCTCTTTGCAAACTTGATGGTCAAAGGGTACAAGCGCATTCTGGCCAGCCTTGAGATTGCAAATCAATGGCATGATGCTCAATAACCAAGTCCCCACTTTGCATGACATATTCGGGCTCTTGCACGCCATTACGAAATTTTTGAACAGCTTCCCATTGAGCACCACGGTGGAAGCAAGAATGCAAGGTCATTACTCAAGGATGAGGTTGTTCAAACTGCTTCATGCACATGGCTCACAGAGCAACATATTGGCTCTGTCACTCCAATCCTATTTGCTCACGCTCTCAATGAAACAATCCTCCCCTCAGTCAATATCTCTCTAAAGCAACCTCTCTGTGAGCAAACCAGACGTTGGTGGCTTGTAAAACTTGGATGGACCCAGACTACAATTCGGAAAGGTGTTTATATGGATGGGCACGAGCGCAAGGATGTTGTTAAGTATTGCGAGGAGGAGTTCCTTCCAAAGATGCAAGAATTCAAGCAGAGGATGGTTCGTTTTGAAGGTCCAGAGCTTGAACAAGTGGAGCCTGAGTTGTTACCAGGCGAACAAGTGTTGATGCCTCAGTGGCAAGACGAGAGCTGCATTCACCAGTGGGATGTGAGGACCTCAGCTTGGTGCATTTGTTAGTCCAGGGCCTTATTATCATCATTTCTTACTGTTGTGGGTGGCAGGCTTGGACAAGGGCAGCAGATTTTGATGAAGAAATCAAAGGGTCGGATTATCCACATCTCAGACTTCATCAATGAGCAGAATGGGCGGTTAGTGGTGAAGGACGCAGATGGGAAAGTCATTCACGAGGCTCAGAAGATAATATATCCAGGATCTAATGGGGACCCTTGGTGGGATTGTGAACAGCTCATTCAACAAGTCAAAGAGCAAGCAATTCCGGTTTTCGAGCAAGCGCATCCAAACTGTCAGGCACTCTTCATCTTTGATCAATCATCAGCACATGCTTCTCTTCCACCTGATGCCCTGAAAGCTTTCGAGATGAACAAGAGCAATGGTGGAAAGCAGTGTCAACAACGGGACACGATTATCCCAATGACAAATGCAACTGTCAAACTGTGTGGAAAACCTCAGAAGATGACAACCAAAGATGGTCAGCAAAAGGGACTTGAGCAAACCCTCTGAGAACGTGGTTTTCAGGTCCATGGGCTCCATGCAAAGTGTGCTCCTGTCTGTCCACTCGAAAATACTGATTGCTGCATGGCTCGACTCTTAAGCCAACAGGATGACTTCAAGAACCAGATTTCAATGATTGAGGTGGTAATCAAGGATGCCGGACACAAATGCATCTTTTTACCCAAGTTCCATTGTGAATTAAATCCCATTGAAATGGTGAGTAATTATTGTAATGTTTGATTCTTTCCTTCTAACTTTGCATACAATAGTACTGGGGTTGGGTGAAATACAGGTACCACAAGCTTCCCAAAAAGAGCTTCAATGATGCTAAGAAAGCCACCATTGAGACTGGACACCTGTCCAACTGATGTCTTACAACAGTTCATCAACTGTACCTGGAGATTCATGAGTGCATACAGGGCCAGATTGACAGGAAAAGCAGCTGCATGGGCTGTTCAAAAGCAGAAGGGTCACTGTGCTGTGTCCCATGTTGCGATGATGCATCTGGAATCTGTCCTTGACCCCAAAAATAGTTTTTGAAATGAGCCAAAAATTTGGTGGGTCCCAAAAAAGCATTGGAAAAATACTGGAGATGTGTTTTTTGACGCTTTTTCGACTTTCTGAGTTCATTCCCACAAAACTTAGAAGGCCAATCCCCACCAATCTGCTGCAATCCCATTTGTCAACTTCGCTTGTCCACAACTGTAGGACACTTCAATAAGTACTGTCCACTGCCCCACCAGTATTGCCACGACCAATTGGCAGCAGACACTGCCTCACATTGCCTGGTACCTCCCTATCATTGTTCCTACGCACCCACCAGATCGTGCCCTTTCCACCAGGGATGGGAACTGGCACACCCAAGCAGGAAGAGGAAGTCCGACCAGGAGAGGGAGGACATTGCTAACCCATGCATCCTGCAGGTAGCGAAAGGAGAAGGATCCAGGACCTTTCAAGAACCTTTCACTATGACCCCTCTCCGCTCCAACACACCTCCAGTCAGGAGGTTACCTAGGGACTCTGACAGACTCCCACAGCTCATGTCTCCTTCAGCCATTGCTGAGGAGTCAGAGGCAATAGTGGCCTCAGCATTGGCTGCCTATGAGGCAGCAGAAGAAGGCCGATACACCTTCACTGCATCACCTCCTCCTCTTGATGATGATGGTGTTGACCCCACCACTCAATTTTAGAATTGTTGGTGTGTGGGACCACCAATCTGAAGGAGGGGTAATGTTACCGAGTGGTTTGGGGTCCGGAAGATGCCGGAACACCTGAACTATGGACTGCACCTTTTGCATCATATGTGCGTCAGATCTTGATCGTTTATGTTAGTTGATATTGCATTCGGAACGTGTTGATCATATCTTCCTTAGGATGTATTGAAGAAGCAATGAGTAGCATTGCTTCTGTCCCAGATGTTCCTTTACTGCCATGTATGTCGCTTCCACATTAGGAAAGTACTTATGACACCAAGATTGCTACTAGGGAAGCACTTAATGCTTCCAGCACCAAGATCGTTCACATAGAAGCAACCTCGCTTCTATGAGCTGCCTTTTGCTTCTATAGCACCGACCAGTACTACAGCAGCACGAACCTTATCCCTGTAGGGCTATATAAAGCCCCCAGTTGTAGCAGTTGAGCCTTAAGCTCAACTTAGTTTGCCAATCCCAAACAGTTGACTCCTACCCTGTCTGCAGAGCCCCTCTCATCTTATTGCCATACTCCAGAAGGATCTAACACTCCTTCCCCTCCACAAGTATTGCTTGCTTGACTCAAGCATATCTACATTGGTAGGATGTGTTTATAGACGCAACCATTGATCTTATTTAAGGCACTTTGGAGCCTTAACATAAGTTGAGCTTCTATCACAGACATCACTGTGAAAGCGAACCAGAAAAAGGCAGGAAGCCTTAGGACTAGGATCTAGTCATCATACAGTCAGCAACCTATGCTGAAGTAGTCAAGGGAGAGAACCTATACAGACCTCTTCACAACAAGAAGAAGGTGTACTATGTGACTCTCGACGAGCAGCACGGTTGGACACATGCATACTTCTGTAAAGACCCCTACTGTCATTGGCATAGACAGTGGTAAGCGGGCACACAAGTCCTGACTCCCTTGGAAAGGCAGTGGCAAGCAGTCAAACTGGAGATTGAAGGTGAACATAGCATATGTGTAAAGTTCAACCAGAAATCGAAGCAAGGAACCAAATTTGGCTGGTTCAAAGCTAGAGAAAGGGATGATCTACCCTCAGGAATCAAAGGGACTGCCATCTGGTGTTGGGCAGACCAGGAAGGACATAACAGATATGAGGTCCAATACAAAGGAAGCTACCTTCCTTGTGAATACATCAACGATCTGTGGTACTTTGTTGATTACCACAAAGGATGTCCCTATGCAGGAGAGGACAAAGACATTGACAAATATAAGGTTCTAGGTCTAGGAACCAAGACAGATCCTTATACTACTCATTGGGAACCCAGAAGCCCAGTAGTAGATGACCCAGCTCCATTGATACAAAAGTCATCAAGTGGAGAAACAGAGAAGTCAGACCCTTTGACTACAGACCAAAAAGCAGAAGCACCAGAAGTATTGGAGCTGGCTGAAAGACTGGAGCAGACAGTACACATCTCGCCCATTGAACCAACAATCATTGAAGAACCAGAAGAATCAGTTGAAATGGCTACCATTGCAGCCACACAAACAGCCACCATTGCCACCCAGACAGCAGGTGGAAGAACCAGGCCTACCATTGTAGTAAACCCTGGAGGCGGTCCACCTGGTGCAGGAGGACCACCTGGAGGTGGAGGAGTCCCCTTTGGACCCGCAGGCCCACCAGCACCAGGAGGAGGCCCACCCAGAGGAGGTCCTCCAGGAAGAGGACCACCTGCAGCACCTCCTGTAGGACCAGGAGCAAACCTGGCACCCCAGCCAGCACCAGGCCCCCATGGAGGCAATGGATCTCTGAAAGGAGACCCTCCTGAAGTCTTCAAAGGAGACAGGAAGAAGACGAAGTACTTCGTCCAGGATTTCAATCTATGGAATCTGTTTAACAGTGACAACCCAACCATGACTATTCCAATGAAATGAGTAGCCTTAGCCCTCACCTACATCAAAGGAGAGAAAGTGCATGAATGGGTGGTCAACCAAATGAACCTTGTCACCAACTGGGGGCGGTGTCACTGACAAATCGTTTCACGCGCGAGACGTGCACACTGAGTCGAGCGAGACGATGAGTTCTCACGAGGTTTGGGGATCTCGGTGACAACACAGTGAAGGCTAATGTGTACCGCGGAAAGGAAGTATGATGAATATATCTTCGCATTCAAAGACTTAGAGAGATGGAAGAGATTTTGCGACGATTGCTTGATTCCCTGCAAGCCTACAGTCCGGAAGCTGAATCCAGTGATATTTCACAAGAGAACAAGCTTAGGGCTTGTTCTCTTCTTCAGACAGGTTTATATAGACAATGTATCCTATATCAAATAGTAGACACAAGGTAATGGTGAGGCGATGGTGAGGCAATCGAAAGTAGAACACGCTGGAAGGTGGTTGTTATGAACCAAGGCCAGGTCCTGGTCGTAGATTGTCCTATTTCACTCAAGAGAGACCTCTCTCACTTTGCATTGCCAACTCCCTTCCATTTTCTGGGCTATCCCTCCTGCGGTACAAGATATCGCTATTGCAAAGGCACTATAACACGACCAGGCACCCGTTTCCTAATCGGGTAATCATCACGTGGCAGCCACATGGCCACCCAGCCACCAAGGACCCGAAACAGCGGCACAAACTCTTAGAAACTGTTGCATAAATCATCTGACGTCATCAAGGCTCCAATGACATCATGGCTGACTGAGCGACTCCACAGTGACCTCATAGACTCACTAAGCGCTCCACAGTGACATCATAATGATGTCATCGCTCCACAATGATCAGTAATGCGCTCAGTAAGCCTGAAACTTGACACAAGCAAGTTTATGCCTCTGTAGTCCTATTGGATGGTACCAAAGAGTCTAGAATAGTCCCAGTTCTTTGTAATCGACCCTGTACACTGTATATAAGCCCCAATGAAGCATGGCAGTCGTCAGACTGTCCATTTGTGATACTCTCATCTTCCTGGGTACTCCCCTGTGACTGCTCAGTCTAAAGATTCCCCTCGCCTCCAAGGTACTCTTTAACGACCGCCTTGTTTAAAGCCCCTCGCTACACTGGCCTCCAGCCTTCGCCTCTGTCTCTTGCAACACCTACCAGTCCCCATCTGGTACCTCCTCGTCGTTTGGCTCGTCCTCTTGTTCAACGCCACCTTTGCCGCGTACCATCTGTTCCGACCCTTGCCCACCTGCTCCTGAGTCCTTAGTGATCAGCAGTACGTGTCTTGACAGTGGTGGTACATGCGAGGCTAAGTGAGTCATGAAGGCATGCGGGAATCGTGAGGTCTGTCCGGGTAGGCTTGTCCGGTTGCCGGTCTGGTCCGAAGAGCCAGTATCTGTGACAAACCTGGTAGAAGCAAAAAGAAATGGGGACCCGTCATTTCCCTATGCACCTGTGCAGCTGGATCCAACTGACATGCTCTTTTGGACCAAATTTGTGGATGACTTCTTCAGAGAATTCAAAGACACCACAGAACCTGAAGACACTTTCATGGAGCTACAACAATTGTCCATGTCTAAGGCAGCATTGCTGGATGACTACACCGGCAAATTCCTTGTTCTGCTCAGTAAAGCAGGATGGGACCAGAATTCACCAGGAGCAGTCGAAGCCTATAAAGCTGGACTGATCACCTGGCTGGTGCGACGAATCTACAATTGACCAGTCAGGGACATACATGCCATCAATGACCTATGAGCATGGATTAATGCTGCCAGGGAGGAACAGGCCAGAGACCAGCTTATGAAAGCTAATATTGGATCTGGAGGTGGATCATTGACCACTAGGGAGAATCGCATGAAGTCCCTACAGGCCAGGAAAAGGCAAAACCAAAGAGACCCGAATGCTATGGAAGTGGATTCGGTATCCACTGATGCAGCAAGGACCAAGCATTGTCCTCCTCTGACAGAGGAAAAGAAGAAACTGCTAGCAGAAGGGAAATGCTTCATCTGCAAGAAGGCAGGGCACATCAGCTGGAACTGTCCTGACAAGGACAGAGTCAAAAAGAAATCAAGTAACCCAAGAGACAAAGGGAAGGCTGCCAAATATAGTTTGGCAGCCACAATCAATTTAATTCAAGGTTCCAAGGTCTTACCTGATAAGGAAGTGATTGTGCACAATCAGAAAATATGGACAGAGACAGCCAAGCATATGGGTGTCAAACTCAAATGGGGCCCAAAACAACAGACCAGTCTCCCTGATGTGCAGGGACTGACAGTGCAAAGCATTGGCATTGCTAAGGAAAGTGCTGCCATGTTCACAATGATCCATATGCTGGGGGAAAATGGTTGGGCAAGTGTGCCAAGCCTGATGCAATGTCTGCCGCCATGTATGCATGCATGCATGCCCTCAGGGAACCATCATCCCTCCCTCCAATGCCACCGCCTCCCTTGCACCAGGTCCCTTCAGACTTGCACCGCTGCCTATTCTAACAGCCTCAACTGCTGCTGTTCCTTACAATACAAAATCTTTTTTTGTATCATTTTAATTTATTTGTCTAATAGCTAATAAATAAGTCATTGGAAATGTAATTGAGAAAGTGATTTGGTGTCATTTGAATGCATGATTGATGCACCAATTCTTTTGCAGACACAATCACCTTTTATGGTAACTCAACCCACCATGAAAAGTACACAACTTCCTGCCAACCAAATGCAATTCACCCAGCAGCAGTTGTGACGCGATCACGTGATATACAAACTGAGACAAACAATTGTAATGGGAGTTTGAGCGTGTCTCAGCCATTCCCGCCGGGCCATGATGGCGGACAGACGTTCGCGTCGACGTTGCTGCTCTCATTTTCGTGCGCGCCGCTGCTCAAGCAGCGTATCCTTCACACCCTGTCCATGACCAACGAGGAGCTCGCTTCGCTCGAGCCGATCATCGCGCAGGCTTGGGACCAGTGGGATCGCCAGGGACGTCCTCCGCCACGCCATACGTGTGCGCACGACCCGTCAAATCCTCACCCCCCCCCCCCCCCCCTCCCGGCCTCTACAGCATCGGTTACACTATGCTCAACAAGCACAAGCCGCTGCGTGCGCAGGCAAACCTCCCGACGGTCAACCGCTCGGGGAGGTGACCCCTCCCCCGCCGCCCCACACGTACGCAACCGCGGTCGAGTTGGGCGACGCACAGACGACAGCACAGCCCTTCCCCCCGCCGGATCCTAACCAACATTCGACACCGCAAGCAAACGATTTTCGCGCACGCTTTCATCGCTCGCTCGTCACGCCGTCCCTTTGCCCCATGTTTCTTTGCCCACCGTTCCGATGTCACTACCGGTGTCTCAGCCCCGCTAGCAGTTGTCTCTCCTCAAGCTGCCTCAGTTCCAGCTTTTCCCGCCACCCTGCCACCCCAGTTTCTGGCCCTCCCGCCGTCTCAGCCTCGCCCCCCACTACTTTAGCTTCGCCCTCTCCAGTCACAGTCTTGCCGAACACCGCCGCCTCCTTGTTGCTCACTGTCGCTGTCTCAGCCCCCCATTCCTGCCTCTCATTTCTCTCTTCAACCGAGCGCAATGCTCCCCAACAACAGACATATTACCAAACCCCGTGGCATGAGCCCTGCGAAGACATCTGACAAAGAAGATTTGTTAAGAGCGAGGGCTCTCAAACGTATAGCGCGCGTCGAGGCAGAGAAGCGCACGGAAGCAGTATGTTGTCACCGAGTCACGGAGCGGTGCCCTTCCACTTCGTGACGAATCTCAGTGACATGTTTCAGGGAAACGCTCACTTCCGTGCGGGTGAATATCTCAAGGCTATTGTAGAATACGATGCCGCTATTATGATCCACGGTTTGAACCCAGCATATCTTTCAAACATGGCCGCAGCGTGGCTTAAGCTGGAAGTTTTATTCCAGCGCTTGCAGCTATCGTTGCATACGAGAATGGATAAGTGACACGCAATGCGACCTGAAGGTACGACCATGCGGAGGCTTCTGCCGGAGAGGCTTTCGTTCTCGACCCCCGCTTCACGGAAGCGCGTTATCGTCGTGGCCTTGCGCGCAAGGGAAACCTCGAGCTTGCCCGCGCTGCTGTCGGTACGTGTGACCCTCCTCACCTGGCCTGCCGCTGATGCCAGCAGGACGCCACACGCGGCGTTTCACATCATCTCCCCTTCCACTCGCGCGCTCACACATGCCATCGCCACCTGCAGTGGAGGAAGCCCCTTCATGGCTATCGCAAGGCGCTGGCACTAGCAATGCACAAGCCGACCACACCCTCCACCTCTGTCGAAAATGCTATGCTGCCTTCCACAGAGCTCACCACTCAATGCGACAAAGCCAATGGCACGTCGGCGACTGCAGCAGCAGAAGCAGCAGCTATGCGTTGCACCACCGCGAGGCACGACGACAGAATGGAGCACGCACATGTGCACGCCTTGCCTCTCTCCACTGCTGGCTGGTCAACGCTCACGCCACCCAGTCCCGCCTTCTTGCCACACGCACCAGCATGCGATGACCTCGAGCGCTCCATCATCCCCCTTTTTGTAGCCAGCAGTTCAAGCCTGCTTGGTCTGTCAGTCGCAAGCTCACTTTCTTCTTGCACGACGGAGGACCTCGGGACAGCTGCAGTTATGACGATCCCACATGGGCATATGGCTGAGAACTCCACTCTTGACAGTTTGACTGCGGACAGTCAAAATTTCATGCCCCTGGGTGGGAGATATATAGTGGATTGTGGCTGGCCACGGAATTCGCTCTTACATGGGTGCATCATCGCCCCCATCGTGCGTCCTGTCACCTCCAGGTTGCCCTCGCGTCACCTCCCTCACGTCCCTCGACCACGTTCTCAAGAGCTCGCCGCCACCGATCGCCACGTGCCAGCGCAGCCACTGGAGACGATGCCTCGACGCCTTGTGTCGTTTGGTCTGACCCCTTCCACTGACTTGGATTTCCTTTCATATGCCTGCCTGTCTTTCAGGCCTTTCCTGTCCCTTGGCTCCTCTCTTGTATAGAAAAGCATATCTCGAATACAGGGAGTGGCCCTCTTGTTCCCTTCTTTGTAAGTACCCGAGCGGATCTGACTGAAGGATTCTTGCGCTTGACCGGCGTGCGTTTTTGTTTTCATTTTTGCGCGTTCTCTCTCATTCTCATTCTCCTCTTCCTTCCCTCCAATGCAACAGCCCATTGTCCCATTTCACAAGCCTCTCTTCAGTGACACGGCATGGCCTGGACGCGGCGATGACGCTGCCCCCTCCCCTCCTACCCCAGTTTCTGCCGCGCGCGACATGTGTTTCCCTTTGTTTTTCCCCTTCATTTCTCTCTTTTTTACTTTCGTTCTCCTCTCAAGCAGCGGTGGCGACGACGGTGTCACTGTCACAGTGGCAACCTCAACGCGATGGCCATGACCACGACTGCGACATGGAATGGCACAAGCAGCCACCACGAGTTTTCCCACGTGCAGTCATTCTCGCACGTTGACCAGGTGCGTTTTTCATCTTTATTTCGCGGGTTCTCATACTATCTCGCCTCCCTTTCCTCCTTCCTCCAGATGTTTGATATCTACATGACAGTTTACTTCTATGTTCCATGTAATGCATAATACAGCTTGTATATTGTATTCTATGTATTAAAAAACTGGGTTCCTGCTGTCCAACACCCATACTGAACTCCATGCCTTCTTCGTTCACTTGTTGCGTTCACTCGGCATTAACGAACTTTGGCGTTGTTTGCATATCACGTGGCTGCGTCACAACCTGCTGGGTGAATGGAGGGGGATGGAAGGACCGCCGTCGGTGTCCCGTCCCGATTCTCGTAGGATTCGCATCATGCATACTGCGCACATTGAACTACCTATCAATCTTGTACCTCCTGCCCTTGAGAATACAAACCTCTCGTCCCTCCAAAATCCGCTCCACCTCCATACAACATACCGTCCACTGGCATCGTTCCATGGCCGCAATACGTCGACAGCATGTCTACAATATCCCCCGCGCCGCCCCGCCGTACCGCGACCTCATGAGGGGTCCAGCCTTCGACAGTCCGTATATGTGCCTTGGCGCGCCGTTCGAGCAGTAGCTCTACGATCTCGGAGTAATGGTTGCTTATCGCAAGATGCAGCGGAGTCCATTCGTCATGCTTCTGTGCGTCCACGTCAGCGCCGTTGTCAAGTAACAACCGGACGATGCCCAAATGTCCGAATCGTGACGCCTTGTGCAAAGGGGTCCACCCAATTCTGTCACGGGAGTTGACGTCTGCGCCATGCTCGATCAACAACTCTGCGACTTCTAATTTTCCTTCTTTCGATGCGACGTCCAACGGAGTCTGGAGGTTGTTTTCATTACGTTCATTGACATCTGCGCCACTATCAAGTAAAGATTGTATGACGCTAAGATTCCCCTCCTTTGACGCGCTGTGCAGGGAGGAATTCCCCTCATTGTCAGGGACATTCAAATCTTGCCCACTGCTGCGTTTTGAGGGGTCGGGATGCTCCGAGACTTGTTGTGCCAAGGTGTCAGGAGTCGGGAGTCTGTCTTCTTGAAAGCCGATGGCTCTCGCCCACTGGCCAAGCAATTTAGCGACATCGAACTTTCCATAGTGCAATGCCAACATCGAGGGGGTCCAATTGTCGTTGTTACAGGAGGCCACGGTTGCGCCATTTTCGAGTAGCAACCGCACAACGTTCAGATGACCGTATCGCGATGCCGCCATCAATGGCGTCCAGCCATCGTCGCTACAAGGGTCAACAGCTGCGCCACGCCCCAACAATGTTTCCGTGACCTGGATTTCTCCCTCGCATGACGCCAGGTGCAAAGGGGTTTGCTCGTCCTCGTTCCGAACGTTGATGTTTGCGCCGTGATCAAGCAGAAACTTCACTTCGTCACAACGTCCATTCCTTGACGCCCGGTGTAAAGGACTCAGGTGGTCGTTGTCCAGGGCATTTATGTCCGCACCATGCTCAAGGAGCAGAATTGCAATGTTGGTGTATCCTTTGGCGAGGGCAGCATGGAATGGGGTAGCGTGGTAACCTCCCCTAGCATTGACATCTTGGGGAGACACCGTAATGAGATGTCTCACGGGGTTGTAAAAACCACATAGTGTGGCGTAGTACAATGGGACGGTCTCCGGCGGTGTCTCGAGGGGGTGGGCCGTGGACATACGCTCCCGGAAAGGGTAGTCCATATCGTATATCCAGACCCATGTTGCAAAATATGGCCTTTCCGGGTCAAAAAGCCGCTCTATGAGATCGTTGATGCTTGCTGACACGTTGCCGAGATGAGCGTGGAGAACCCAGTACTGAGCGGCGTAGATTGCAAGTGGGAAGTGTTCCATACCATCTCTATCGACCTGGTCCTGCTCGAGAAGGATACTGAGGGAAGCTTGCGCGAGAGTCATATGTGCCGCCGGAGGGTGAATATAAAATAGGGAAAGGTCCCCCCCTGCGACCTCGAGACGATCCGATGTCAAGTATTCCTTCACGGAGAAATGCGAAAACTGAACGACAGGGGAACCGTCGACGTTTACAATAGAAATGAGGCTGGAACACGCGGATAGAATGGCTCCATGGGCATTCTTGACGCTCCAGTCTTGGTGGTATTCGGGAGGATTTTGATCGTGAAACCGAATGGAAAGGACTTGGGCAAGTTCTTCGACACGAAGAGGACGTTCTGACACTGTGAGACATTGAAAGAGGCGGTAGGCGCATTTTCGCTTTGCCCTATCGATCCCTAACAAAATGCGCTTGTACGTTTCCTCCAGACTCTTTGGTAATATGTCTAATTCGTCCTGAAGAGTCGCTGGAAAGCATTGGCGAAGGTTTTCTAGCTGATAGACAACCCATTTGAACCTACACGTCGCGTGAGAGACCGTCGTGACTTGCATAATACTGATGACTTACATCCCATCGGCCTTCTCTAAAAGCGTGTTGATGACCAATTCTCTATCCTTCGCCTTCAATTCCCGCATATTTCGGTCTGAGTGAACAAAAGACCAGACATAATTGGCGATATCCTGTTTCTGTCCCCATTGGTCGTGAAGACAGACCGAGACACAGTGAGACTTCAACGAAAGAAGGTCAGCTTCGATGTCGGCTTCGGATCGACTGGTGAGAAAGATCCGTAGAGTTGGAACGCGTAAAAGACAAAGCTCCTTTACAAACTTAAGAACTCGTTCGCGGGGGGACACGATGTCTGTGTTTGGACATTCGTCCAGGGCGTCCATAATTATGTAAATTTTGGGTCGTCCTGGAAGGTTGAGCATGTCCTTAAAACATTTCATAAGGGCATCGTCGTCGGGCTGTTGAGAACCGGCATTGTACTTTTTATAAAGGGCAGAAATGATACCGTAACACGCATCGGATTCAGCGCAAAGTTGGGCAATAAGGGAGGTGAGCAGGCCGCGGACGTCCTGCTTTGCTTTGGCTGTGAATGAGCAGTAAAAATACGCCATAAAGGCTACTCCAGTTTCGCATCTTTCTTTGACCTCATTGATGATAGAGGAGCTATTAACGAACATGAATGAACTGGATGAGAAGAATCGGGGCTACACACACCAAAATATACTCTTTCCAGAACCGGCTATAAAAGGACAAGCGACCATGAGGCGATGAGAAAAAAAGAAACCTAGTAAAACACGTACGTTTGCCATGGACCCACAAGATGCAACCCCTTGCTATCCATTCTTCGAAGGTTGTACCTTGAATAAACCACGTCGCCGTTCCGTCGTGGTGGTATCTACGGGCGTTATTGTAGTCTTCGGATGGATCTGGAGGGGAGAGCCAACTGCGGATGTCCCTTTGCAGCTGGTCACCTGTGAAGCATTTCAGCCTCGACGGCCAGGAATACTGGCACAGAAAGAAAGGCTCACGATTTATCTTGTTGATATCATTTACTATCTCTTGCATCGTCACTAAAATTCGCCTTAGAAATGCCACAAAGCCCTACGTAGGAAAATATACCTAAAGCCTCCCGAATTTCCTTTGTTGAGGCTGTGCCATCTAGTGAATAGGACTCTAGTCAGCCATTTACCGGAGATCTGAGTAAGGGTGGCCCACCATCCATGACTACCTTTACATTACTTACGAGACCGTGGACAACCTCAAGCGTCTGAGTGGCTGTCATTCGAGCCTCGTCCCGGGTAAGTCGGTCTAACCTCCGTAGAACATCTTCGACTTCGTGATCTTTCAACAATTTCCTGGCAAATGTCCCTGTGCCACGCTCAACCATAGATGATGCGCAGGAAACGAAGCACTTACTTAACCGCCCTTGCCTGACCTGTTTCGTCGCAAGAGTAAGCACAGTGAGCACTTCCACCATTATCTTCACCATTGTGACTGCCATCGGATAAGAGAACGGGATATTTTTCACATAGACATCGAGGCGACTGAGGAAGCACCCGATGCATTCGAAGAGGTCAATAAGCGCATCGTAACTTCCACCGACGCTAATGGCAGCCTGTTGAAGCTAAATATCAAAAAGTCTGCATTAGGGATGGAAATGAGCTCCGCACCGCCAAGAGCACATCGATACCAACAAAGATTAGTTGAAACGGCACCTGGAAGGGGACGCATAAAGATACAACCAGATGACGTGAATCGGGCCTGTGGAGCTCACCACTGGCAGGACATTAATCTCGACGATGGCAGAATGGAGAGCTTGGATTACAGGGCCAAGCAAGTCGAATAACTGGTGTCCGGCCTTGTAGTCCCTGAACGCATTCTCTCTTTTGTGAAGTAGCTGGATGATGTCCTCCGGAGATCGGCAGCTCTGGAACTCCTCAGCAGAGGGATGTCTTGTGAGATCGATCCCTGTCTGCCTGGTATAGATGTCTAACGCGGCATCGAGAATCGATTGTAAGTTGGGAGAGGTGGTTGTAGAAGTCATCACTGCAGAAGGGAATGCGTTGTCGGTCAGGCTGCAGTTCATAAATGGCACGGCGTACAGCTTCTTCCTCAGGGCCTCTTACCACTAATCCCAGTAAAAGTGGATCTGATCTGATCATCTAACTGGATATAGAGATGCAGTGCGTTTGTACGCTTCAGTTGGAGTTCAAGTCTAGACCTCCAAACTACCATAGACGAAGTGAGTGGTAAAATAGTCCAGTACGGAGGTATCTTCTCACGCTGACCACGGCAGGGGTAATTGGAAATTTCCTGCTATGGTATAACATCCATCAGGAATGGATAAGTCCAGTCCACTAAAAGTCACTCAGGGATCAAAATACTGAGTCAGTCTCTTACAAATTCAATTTGTTGCCCTCCCATTCCAAACCAAACAATTACTGTAGTTGCATGAAGTTATATGGGTTGCCCCAATCACCAGTTGGATTATATAAATTCAGCCTTAAAAGGTTTATATTTATATAATTTGACAGGTGATTTGCAGGAGTTCATAGTTACAAAATATGGCCATATTCCTTCATCCTGGCGCTTGTCTACTTTCTACTGAGCCAGATCGCTGTGCGTGGATTGTTTTCTGTAGATGTCATTTTCTGATCATCATGCTATTTCCTATAAAATCGGTAAGAAAACGGTATGGCTTCCTCTATTTTCTTGAAGCACTACTGACAAACTCGTGTGTGCAGCCGCAGAAAGAAGAATGAGAAGTATGACAAACTTGCGACGTCTCACATTAGTACACGAGATGAGTGACAATGGGGACGTTTCCAGGAGCGGTCTGTTGTCTTTTCTCGTTGCTAGCATCTGGTTCTACTACTTCGTAGTCCTATCTTAGTAGTGGCCAACTTGAAGCGTCCTTGCCAAAACGCGGCGGAGTGAGTAAAATGGCGGCTCTTGAAGGCCTTCTTTGCGAGATATCAAATCTTACGAAGTTTGTAGGGTATCATTAATCTTGTGTATGTATTGTGTGTAGCATTGGGCGGGGAGTGAGTGTACCGAATATGTCACGGTCATGCCGTTACTAGTGGCATGCGACTACCCCCGCATCCACAGGTGGCGTTGCCTTAGTGCACGGCTGGTAAACGCTTCCCAGTTATCAATCTGTCCCTATGAATTGTGACCAAGTCCTTATTCCGATCGCGTGTCGGTTTGGTGAGTCACGATACTGTCTTCTTAGTGCCGGGCTCTTGATGCCGAGGATCTCAGTCGCGTCGGACCAATGGCTCACAGCTCAGTTCGACTCGACCTGGAAGATCTCAGAGGTGAAGCAATTTATCCTCGCGAAAGTGTTCAACAGAAGCGTCGCCAACAATGATTGTCTATCCTCACGAGGACGCCCCGTGTCACCTATCACCTTCGCTTCTGCTCGCAACTCGTCCGATAGCAACCACGACGGCTCACAAGAAGATGACCCCCACCGCAGACCTCGAGTCTTACTTTTTCATGGATCCTCCTCGCCAGCTGCGCATGCGCCAGACGCCGAACCAGCGTGTCACCTCATCCTTCGCTCCGGAATCGCCGACGGAGCATTCCGCGGCGACGGTGCTGCCCGCGCACCAATATACGATGCTCGCATTCTCGACGGGCCAGCTGCTCGAAGACGACTATTCGCTCGCGTGGTATCGACTGCGTCCCGCACGAGTTGCTCGAGCTTCACCCGCCGAGGACGATCGTGCGCCTACAGCGGGACGTCGTGCTCGAGTACATCAAGCCCTACCTCGAGCTCGACGTGCGCGCCCTGCGCGTCGTCGTCAACGACAAGGACTCGCACGCGCTCGGTCCAGCGTGCGCTTCTGACGCCCCCTCCCCGAACAGAATCAGGAAAACAAAGGACCCTGGCGCGGGCGAGTCCCGCAGCGCGTGTGCCAGCGTGGGCGCGGGCGCGGGCATGGGTGGTGCCGGCGGGCCGCATGCGACGCAGTCGATGCGCAAACGCAGGAAGACGAAGTTGGAGTGGCGTGATCGGCATCTCGTCATTCGCCAGGGGATGCTGAGCCTCTTGAAATCTAGAACAGTGAGTCGCACGTTCCGTGGTCTAGCTGCCGAGGCGGCGTTCGTTGCTTGTCTTATTGATCTAATTTGACGACGTGTGGGCGGAACATGCCATCAGGATCCTACGCCCGTTCATACATGCTCGCTCGCCATGCTCACAACCTTGCGCGGTCAGGAGGACATGGTGCATGCTGCCACGGCTCCCTTGCCGAGTCCACACATCGTCTGTGCCAAATTTCGCGTCGGAGGGCTGTCCTTCCAGCGTACTCGAGCCCCAACTCTCATCTTCACCGACGATGGTCGAACAGTGGAATGACCCTTGGTCTGGCGGAACAATTGCACGGGAGAACGACAGCGGCCTTTGGGGGCGTCGTGAGTCAAAAGAGGATATCAAGCAACAACGCAAGGGTGCGATAGAGGGTGGCGATCGATCAAGGTGTAACAGTAACAGCATTCCAAGGGAGGACTCGTGTGAGGGCAGAACGCTAGATGTCAGAGCGAGAGCCTTGGGTATGACATCAATGTTGGGCGACGGCACACAAGGAACCTGGCTCGTTTTAGATACTTTGAATGAACACGGTGCGTAGTCTAGAGGCAATCCACCTGGTAGCTTTTTGACAACCTCCCACTTTGCACAGCTCACTCGAACCTTCTACGTGTTCTTACACCGATGTTCACCAGACAAGATCAGCTCCACTTTGGTTCCCAACCACCTGCTTCCTCTCTCTTCTCTCTCCTCACCTTCCTCCCCTTCCTCACTGCTTTCTTCGCACGCTGGTACTCCACGCGGATCATCCTGTCCATATCCTGAATGGCGAACCGAGGTATCCCAACGTGCACAACGATCTGGCCTGGGAACGTGAGCGATGCTATGAGTTGGATCTTGCGGGGGGGACCGCCCCTGGAGCCATCGGTCCCAAAGCTCAGTAGCACAGAGCTGCGCAAAAAACCCTCGAACCTGACAGCAGATCTTGAACCATTCGACTTCGACGGCGATGACGATTGCGGCGACGACGGTGATTGCGAACTCGAATGGGACTCATGGATGATGGGATCTTACGTCAAGCCCTCGCCGGCTTGAACAACAACAGTACCGCGACCGCGGTGACGGATCCGGTGACCAGTCACCCAAACCGCCACATCCGTTCCACCGCCTCGTCCTCGACATTTTCGAGCGTGGCCATGTCCGAGCAGGTCGCACCCACATCGCCCATGAGTCGCCGCCCCAGCGACATCATGCCCGGCGCAAACATGGGCCTTCTCTCAGCC
>JAGFNK010000580.1:0-32382 GCA_025769875.1 Russula earlei | reverse complement strand
GATTCCTTTCTTCTCATTAACTGCTGACTACCAGTTAACTCTACCATCAAACACTCAACGATCTAATCAATCATCGTCTGACCCGACGGCGGTGACATTAGATTCGACTTTGTTTCATCACGGCTTCGTCACGCAGGGATCGAGTTTACCTGCCAGAGCAGAATAGGCTCACTGTACCGTTCAACAGCGAACGTATTGGGTTGGACCCGAAGAGAACAAACAAACACTAGGCTGTTACATTACTCATCCATCAGGAGGACGAGTATTCGACGATCTCACAGTACCAGTTTACTACGGAGCAACACTTGGTACGAAATATTCCAAGACGAAAGCGGCAGGCGCTACCTCGGAGAAGAACGAGAAGATTGAATGCTACAACCTTGAACACAAGACAATCTCGAAATGAAAGCTGGAGAAAATACAGACGATAAGCATTCAGAACCAGCTACAGCACAGAAACTATCGAAGAGGAAACCAATACCACACGAGACATACGAAACGCGCCCATCCCCGACGACCTCAGACCAGACACTATCAGATCGAACGACGACGACACCCTCACCCCCACTGTATTCTTCCCCAACAACCTTCCCCTATCAGCGCTTCCCCATCAGAGAGCAGACACCATGGCCACAGTCAGCCACTACCACAACTACCCAACCAAACAACTGTCACAGCCGCGACGTCGACCTCGCCACAACACACACCAGGGAGAGCAAACGCCACCACGCCAAACGATACATATCAGGCTCTTAGAAACGCTCTGCGACGAAGCGGAGGCCATCCTTCAGGATCTGGAGGACCAGGAGGACCAGGTGGTCCAGGTGGCCCAGGAGGCCCTGGTGGTCCGGGAGGCCCTGGAGGATATGGTCCGAACGCTAACCTACCTCAGATCCCGATACCACAACCGGCACCAGGCGATACCAAAACCCTCGGAAGTCTCCTATTCCATTCGAAGGCAACCAAACCAAGGCAGACCTGTTTATTTGAGAATTAACTGACTATCTCTGTGCCAATCGAACTGTTACTGGCATGAACTCCCCCATTCGACAAGTCCATGCTGGCCTTAACTCTCATAAAAGGGCCAGAAACCGACAACTGGGCTAGGAGTATGGGGATGTGGATCGATACTCTCGGTCCACAAGACGATATTCCAGCAGTGTGGGAGCAATTCCTACATGAATTCCAACAACAATTCCAAGATACTGGACGAGCACAACGCGCAGCCGGGAAGATCTCAGATCTACAACTCAGAAACAACGAAGTAGATCAATACATAGCAGCGTTTGAGATGCTCACTCTGTGAAGCCGGCTACCAGCTCGGGAGAAGACTCTGTGACCCATTTGTTTATGAGAGGACTTACCACAAATGTCCTCGACACCATATTAACCTCGCAAAACATGAATTCCTACGACTGATATCAAACAACGGCACGTTCGAAATAGTCAAAGGAAAACAATTGCTGGCCAATCTGTTAGGACAAAACAACACTTTCAGACATACGCCCTTCGTCCCGAGAGGAGGATTCCCTTACCACGGGAACCAACAATATCAACAACGAAATACCTTCAACCCAGGAGGGTGTGGAACGTTCCAATCGTTCCAACAGGGATACAACTTGTTGAATGCCCCCAGGTCTATGGCTAACCAACAGGTACCCATGGACATCAATAGGACATGAGCACCCCCATTCCAAAACCAGATAAAACTTCAGAGGACAAGTTGCACAACTTGGCAACAATAACAACCGTCGCCAAAACAACAACAATTGTTTCGAGTGTGGCCAAATAGGCCACTTCACGTGCGACTGCCCATGATGCAAACAGAACATCAACCTTATTGACTGGGACGACACATCTACCATAGTAGAAACACCCCACCCCACTCATACTCGCTTGTCTTCTTCCCCCGAAGATCGAATTGCAGCTGCAAGGGCCACATTGGAGGCACTATCAGACCAAGACAAAGACGCGCTGGCTGCTCAACTTGGAGTCTCATCAGATTTTCCCTCTCCCTAATCCGTTCAGCCTGGATTAGGAGCTTTGATAAGAATGTATATATGTCTAACAGAAAGTCAATGACAGTCAGAGTATATCTCCATTCTTATCAAAAGAGGGCTGAAACGATCGCACTATTGGACTCTGGAGCCACGGAAAACTTTCTAAACTTGAAATATGCCCAATGGCTCCACCTTCCAATAAAGAAGTTAGATCAACCAAGAAGATTACTAAACATCGACGGAACTCCCAACAAAACAGGAGCACTGCAACACTACACGGACTTAGATATCAGGACAGGACCCAAAACCATCAAGATGAGATTCTTCCTATCAGATTTGGGAGAAAACAAAATGATTCTAGGATATCCATGGTTTGTGGCAAACCAACCAAAAATTGACTGGGCAAGAGGATGGATCGATGCATCTCATCTACCAATCATCGTCAAAACACCTGACGCTACAAAAGCTCAATTCTCACCCAGAAGAAAGGAAACCGCGGAACTATACATTGGACGAATTATCCTTCCACCTGATACCACCAACCATGCTGATATACCTGGAAAATACCAACAACATAGCCAAGTATTCTCTGAAGAAGCGAGCAGCAATGATTTCCAGAACCAAGGATATGGGATCATGCCATTCAGCTAAAACCCGGAGCCCCTAGTTCCTTACCTGGAAAGATATACCCATTAACACAAAACAAACAGGAAGAACTAAAGAAATTTGTCAAAGAACACCTACAGAAGGGGTACATATGACCATCTAAATCTCCATACGCCGCCCCATTCTTCTTCATTAAAAAGAAGGATGGAAAATTACGACCCATACAGGACTATCGAAGACTAAACGAATGGACCATATGAAATCGGTACCCATTACCTCTAATCCCACAACTTATAAACAAAGTCCGTGGAAAAGAGAAGTTTACCAAATTTGATATACGATGGGGATACAACAACGTCCGAATCAAAGAGGGAGACCAATGGAAAGTGGCCTTCCTCACGAATGAAGGACTATTCGAACCCACAGTAATGTTCTTTGGGTTAACCAACTCACCAGCTACCTTCCAAACCATGATGAATGCCATATTCAAAGAAGAACTACGAGAAGATTGGCTGACCATCTACATGGACGACATATTAATTGCAACTAAGAAAGATGACCCAAACCATGAAAACTATGTCCATAGGATATTGGATAAACTAAGAAACATGATTTCTACCTCAAACCAGAGAAATGTCAATTTGAACAAACCACCGTGGAGTTTCTAGGAGTAGTGTTAAAGGGAATACCATTCAAATGGATCCAAAGAAAGTGGCCAGCGTACAAAACTGGCCAAACCCCAAAACACCCACTGATATCAGAGCCTTCCTAGGATTCACTGGCTTCTACCGATACTTTATACCAGGATACTCCAATATCGCAAGACCATTACTAGATTTAACCAAGAAAGCAATAGTTTGGAACTGGACTCAAGATCAACAAAAGGCATTTGACGAACTGAAAGCGTCTAACCACTGAAAAACCAGTACTAACCCAACCAGACTACAATAAACCATTCTTCCTAGAAACGGATGCCTCAGCATATGGCATAGGAGCCATACTCTGCTCACAAGAGGGAGAAATCAACCCCACCAAACCTACCAAACCGCAACGACACCCAATCGCTTATTATTCCTCCACTTTTACACCCACAGAACGAAATTACGACATATATGAAAGAGAATTACTTGGCAGTACACAAGGCATTGTTACACTGGAGACCGCACCTAGCAGGAACCAACCACCCAATAACCTTTACTTAACGGACCACGCTAACCTGACCTACTGGAAGAACCCTAGAAAAATAAACAGAAGAGTGGCTAGATGGTTTACCGACTTACAAGATTATTGGCTAAAATACAACACGTCCCTGGAAAGAAATACTCAGCAGCGGACCTCCTATCTAGACCACCAGACGCCAATAAAGGCAACAAGGACAACTGAAGGATGTCACAGTCCTTCCATCAGAACTATTCATCCTGCACTATCCTCATTGGCTCCATCAAAGGACGCATGTCCAACAAGCTCAAAAATGTCATCAGAACCTATGTCGAGAATGGCCCAGAACATTTGGTATAACAAAACCAAAGAAGGGGTCTGGGAAATGCAGGGCAAACTCGTTGTACCCCCTGAATTATACCTCAAAAGACAAATCCTACGAGAATTTCATGACCATCCAACAGCAGGTCACCCTGGAAGAGACGAAATGTTCCACAAAGTAATTCAATCATACTGGTGGCCGTCAATGAACGCATGGATCAGGACTACATGACAGGATGCAACACATGTCAGCAGAACAAAATACTCACACACTGAACAAAAGCCCCTATGTATCGAATCCCATCACAGCAAGAGAACCTCCCATTCCAACAAATAGCCATGGACCTAATAACCCAACTACCCAAAAGCAAAGGGTTTGACACTATCCTAACCATAGTAGACCATGGCGCAACAAGAGCAGCTATATTTCTACCCTGCCAAACAACCATAACAGGACCACAAATTGCCCAACTATACCTTGAACATGTGTACCCTTGGTTCGGACTCCCTACCAGAATTATTTCAGACCGAGACCCACGATTCACGTCACACTTTGGCAAGGCCCTTAACACGAGACTGGGAATACAAGCAGAACCTGTCAACAGCATTCCACCCTCAAACAGACGGGAATCTCTGAAAGGAATAACCAATGGATCGAACAATACCTTCCGATTAATCACCCATGACCAAACTGACTGGAGCCAATGGCTACCATTAGCGACAGCAGTTCATAACTCATGAGTTAACAGCCACCATCAACATGACACCATCAGAGGCACTCTTGGGATATATCTCCATGAACTCACCGTCATTAACCGTCCCCACAAATAACGAATTTGTGGAAACACGTATGAAACTATTAGAAACTAAAAGAACCCAAGCCATAACCTGCCATTAACCAAATAGCACAAAACCAACCCACACCCAAAGCAATGTTCAAGGAAGGACAGAAAGTCTGGCTGGAAGCCAAGAACTTGTCACTCCCCTATCTATCTAATAAACTAACACCAAAGAGGCATGGACCATTCACCGTTATGCAAGAAGTCTCTCCCAGTGGCATTCAAATTGAAATTACCACCAACATGGAATATACACAACGTGTTCCATGCCTTGCTGCTAACACCATACACAGAAACCATTGCATGGGGACCTAACTCCCCAGCTCCTTATCCCCATATGGTGACGGAGCAAGAGGGAGAAGAAATAGAAACCATTTTGAATCATCGACGCTGGGGAAAACAACGGCGACTTCAATACTTGGTTAAATGGAAGAACTGCCCACACTTCAACGCAATGTGGTTACCAGGAAGAGACGTTTGCCTTTACCCCTTCCTAACAAAATACCACCAATCACAATGACCCAGTTTACCTATAAAAATCTGTCAGAACTTGATACAAACTCCCATCCCATCATGTCTACCTTGTCCATTGACACTACCCTCACTATCTTTGATGGACCACTCTCACCAACCTCTGTCTCCAACTTATTGGAGACCCATCCCGACCTATCATCCGAAACCTTACACACCATCATCATCAGACTCCTCTCCCCCCTCAAGAAGCACGACCTCGACCAATGATCACACCTCCTTGAACTCGAGGAACAAGCCCATGAGACAGAACTCATGGACGAACGAGTCAAATCACTGGAAAAAAAGTTGGACGCTACCCAGGACCTCCTCATGGCCAAGGAACAACGACTCATTGAGGCCCCTGAGGGCTTCGTCACTAACCTTGGCCAGGCACCTGACTTTTGGCTTCCCGTTGGGGGTGGGAAATACACCCTCGCACATTTTGTACACCACTCTGACGCTTCCCCCACCAAAGTTATCGGGATCCCTGGAGCGATCACTGACAAAACCGAATCCTCCATGGAGGTTTACGCCTCCCCAGTCAATGACCGCGATGCCACTCTCAAAACCCTTCCCCTATGGCTCGTCCGTCAGTTACGAGCATCTTCGGTCACCTTCGATTACCTCTATGAGGCAGCCCAGAAAGAACTTGACTGGGGAGTCGCCGCAGACATATACTGCTACCACCAACTCAATGTCCAACTTATGGACTCCCAAGCCAAGATTGAAGCCCTTGACTGCAACATGCGTATTATTCAGGAAGCCCAAATTAAATGCCGATATCGTCTCGAAGCCGCCCAACTTTCCATCCGTCTCGCCCACCTTCAACGCTTTGACAACAATGACCCCTACATGAAGATTTCCATTCCAAAGCCAGTGCCCAATGGATGGCGCCGTCCTGGCCGAGGATGTCCAGTCTTGGAGGAGGGTGATGATACCACGTGCCCACAAGGGCGTAAAGGGAAGAACCGTGTATGGTAAATTCCCGAACGTTCCGGTCACGTGTCGAAGCCACTTGCCTTTTCCTCCTACGCATCGACCAGTCTCTAGCTTTCTATATGATTCTTGCAGATCCTCGCTCTCGAATGTACCAACAAGTTCTAGGTATTCTCGCAGGTATATAAACCGTACAAAGGACTCACTAAGAGTCCAAGTCGAATCTCCTGTCTAGTTACCAGACAATCGATTCTTTCTTCTCATTAACTGCCTGACTACCAGTTAACTCTACCATCAAACGCTCAACAGATCTAATCAATCATCGTCTGACCCGACAGCGGTGACATCAGATATGTGCTTATCTAAGGTTCCTATGCTCGAACTCTGAGTACGGTCCATGGCAGGGCGAGATTTTGATTTTTTCCACGGTGGTCGTCCTCCCGAGACTTCCAGATACTTGGTGAGCGTATGCTCATACTTGGGAATAGTATTTGGATGGTGCTTATTCATCCGTTCCCTCTCTTTCGCGTTAGTGATCAAGGCGAGATAGTTCTCGTGGTTTTGGAGCAATTTCTTTCGTTGCTTTTTAGCCCATCAGGGAATCCTACATTTCTGAAATATCAGTAAATATGAGTATTCTCCATATTGTTACATATTCTGAGATACTGTAGATATTCTGATCCCACATTTCTGAAATATCATTAAACTATGAGTACTCTCATATTGCTACATATTCCATGATACTGTATAGATATTCTGATATAGAAGTTGAAGGTGTAATTTGGAGACAATCCAAAGGTAATTGTAGCTGCTTCCAGCACTGATCAAGAAATTAATGAACAGTCAAATAGCTATGCCTATCAAGGAAAGGGTTAACAAAAAAATATGTGTTTGTGTCTAAAACGGTCGCACTTGTCCAGAATGACAGTGCCACACTTGTGGGAATGAGGTGAACACTTCGACGAATATGGGCGGCGTCTTCACATCTTCGTTTCTCGTTTTGCCGTCCTTCCTCTCCTTCCTCTCCTCTTCCTGTCCTTCCCATTCCCACTCTTCCTTCCCCATGATCCCAGTTCAAGACTCCCAAGCTGCCAGTCTCCTCAAAATTTCACTGGCTAATTCACAGGTGATTCGAAATTTCCCGCAAGCTATGGTGTGTTCGTTTTCGCGCCCTCTCTCTCATCCTCTCTCCCTCTCCTTCCCACACCCTTCTTCCAAGCAGGCCCCTGAAAGCTCTTCTTCTACCTGCTTCCCCCAAATCCCCTTTCCTCCTGTGTCACTGTAGTGACACGTGGCGACTCCAGGCCAAGACCACAAGAATACCCAATGCCCATGAAATTGATTCTGTGTCCGCAAACCCAGTGCGCTTTTTTTATTTCTTTCATTTGACACACTTTGTTCACGGCAACAGCACGGCCAGGACCGCGGTGATGACGCAGCCGTCAAGACCCATGGGGCCAACGCCAGACATGACCAAAATGGCCACGAGAACGCTTCTGTGGAACCACGAACCCGGTGCGCATTTTTATTTATTTTTATTTTTCACTTGCTCTTTTTGACCTCTTCTCACAGCAACAGCACGGCCGGGACCGCGGTGATGACGCAGCCGTCAACACTCGCGATGGTGGGTTTCGTTTGGCACCACGCCCGTGTGAGCCTCCTTTTTCCTGGCTTTTCCAAGATGTGTTTTCCGCCGGTGCGTGTTAGGTTTCGTTTTCACGCGCTCTCTCTCATCCTCTCCTTCCCACTACACAGTTCCTTGTTGGGCTTCAAGGCGATGTGCTTATGGCCGTGACGGCGGCGCTCTCCCACCCACTGGCACCCATTCCCCTGCAGTGGTGACCATGACGACTCGGCCGTGGATATAACGATCTCGCGATGGCCACCACCGCGTGCGTTTTTTCGTTTTCATTTCTATACGGTTTTTGATTGTTTCTTTTCCTCTCCAGCTCCTATACATGCCAGTTCCCGAGCGCGCAGCATTCCTCTCACTTCCCCTCTGCTCCAGTTTACCCATGCCAAAAGGGGCTGTGAGCGACAGGTCAACGCAGCGCATGTACGCGGCCATTCGCACGCCAAAAAGGGGCCATCTCCTCTCCTCCCTCTCTCCCCTCTCCTTTCCAGCCCCAAAATCTTTTCCCTTCCCCTTACCGAAGTTCAGTTGCTAAGCAGTGAAAAATTTGTTTTCGCGGCCGCGTTGCACCGCGAATCGTCCCCTCCTGTCCTGTCCTGTCCTCTGCCCTAGCCCCGGTGTCCTACGGTCTCTACTACTGCGATATATTGTAGGGACAATTTGCCGATAATGTTGATATTTATCAATAAATATACATACGCAAATGACGACACTTCGAATTCAGATAATTACCAATAATCAAGGTATTCTCCTATATACCAGTATATACTGACATTTAGAGATATTTAGAGATATTTCACAGATGTAGTTTTCCCTGATGGCCCGGCGTCCCAATCCCCCGATGTCCTCTGCTTGCCACTTCTCTGCAAAGTAAAGTTATTTTCAGAGGATAAATTGAACTCGAAGAGGTCGGCATACTTTGGATGATTAGAGGGAAGTGTGAGTGATGGAACGATGCCACTGGCGAGGCAAAACATGGCGAAAATAGAAGAGGTGCGCATCGGTACTTGTGCGAAGGATTTTTGTAATGAAAGTTGGGTAGAAATTTTATAAAGAATGCTGGTAGCCAGTACCTGATAGTATGTTGTGAGTTGGAGCGCAGCTGGAGAATTGTAACCGCAGGGATTAGCTTTATACTGTGGCAAAACTCCACCTCCGTTCAGAAATCAAAATAGGGAGGGCTATATATCAGTCACATCATGATCCGGTGATGTATTATTATGTGAAGTATTGTAGCGATCCCGGAGGACATGCTTGGGAGTTCCTAAGGCTGGTGGCTTGATCTGATCCACTTTCCGGTGCACACCCAAGGCGAGAGGTGAGCGAACCCGGGGAAGATGTCGAACACGGACGCGACGAGAACTCTGGACGTCTTGAGGCAGGCAGATGTTTTTAGAGTGGGGAAGGAGAGCTGAAAACTTTTATTCCAAACAGTGGCTAGGGAGGCTTATATACAAAAGACTAAGGAGATAGAGAACAAAGAAATACAGGTATGAAAGGGGAGTCGAGGCCGCAAGAGACGAAGTGATGACGCGAGGCGTCAAGGGAGCGATCGGGATCCCGCGCGACGCGGCGCGAGGTGGAAACCGCGAGGCGTTTGGGCTGCGAGCCCTCGCATACGGTGGCGGCGACGGGTGACAATCGGTGGCGAGGTATAAGAGACACGCACGGGAGCGAGCGCGTGATTCATTTCAATCCCAGTTGTCAGTGCTCACGTCGGGCGCGGCTATGGCCACAGTGACAACATTTCCCTGCAGTTCTTGGCCCTTCAGCACCCCTTGCTCAACCCGGTTGTGACGCAACCATGTGACATGCAAACAATGCCAAAGTCCTTTAATGCCCTTCACAAGTGAAAGAAAGCTACAAGTGAATGCTACATGTGATGCATTGTTGTGATTCCTGACCACGAGTGAGCTCAATTGTGAGCACATGAAGCCGAGTGAGGGATCCCCTCACTCGGGACATATACCCAGGACTGTTCTTAGCATCTCCAAGTAGAACTAGTTATTTACACTCAGTTCGTACCTAGTCTAGTTAATTGACGTAGACACTGATTGGCTTGACTGATGTTCTGTCATTTGGATACCATTTGTTTACCTCCTGCCTACTTAAATGAGTAGATAGTTTACCCTTGTTCTTCAGTGATCGCTCACACACGCAAGTCACTGAGGTGTGTTCCCACTCACTTATCGTTCCTTATGTTCCATAAAGCTCATACCTGAATAGTACAGTTGTTACATTATTCAGGTAAATATATATCCATAGTGATCGCTCACGTGCGCAAGTCACTGAGTACAGTCATTACATTATTCAGCGATTCTCACATGTGCGAACGTGCAGGTCTCCTTCATCGACGCTGCATACACTCACTCAAAAACAACCCTTCCATACCCCCAATAAACTGTTTAGTTTCTACAGGTTATGGGCCCTGGACCTCAATCCGCTTCAACGTCTTCTGCCGCCTCCACGGTGCCAACACCCACCCCTGGAACTTTTGATCAGCTGCCAGCAGTTATTCCCCACCTCGAGTTGAATGGATCGAACTGGGCTGTCTTCACCATGTGGTTCCATCAAGCCATGGAAGCCATGGACTGGTGGGGGTACTATGATGGAACAAGCCCGCAACCTGCCCCAGCCAAACCTGAGACCCTGACTGTGGACAAGGATTTGGCCATGAAGGCTTGGGACTGCAACGACTGTATAGGGTGCTTCCTGCTCTGTCAACATTTGCCCGATGCAGTTGCAGTATGTTTAGCAAATCTCCCTACAGCACAGCAGTGTTGGGAGAAGGTCTCTCAGGAGTACCAAGTGAAGAGTGAATATGCACAAAGTGATCGCCTCCAGGCATTCTTGGACAGTCGCTGTGCTAAAGGCGCAGACATCCGAACCTTCCTCCAGGACCTCCACTTCAAGCATGAAGAGCTCAGTGCATCCGGGGTCACCATTTCCGACGCCGAATACCAACGCACCATCCTCCGCAGTATCCCAGACGAGTTGGCGCGCTTCACATTGGGACTAATGACAGTGGCCCAACTCACTAACAGCACCAGCAAGGTGCCCATGGACTCCCTCATCAACTCCATCTTCAAGGAGGCAGACAGAATAAAGACCCGCCACAGGTGCAGTCACCAAGGCCAAAGCTCGGGCAAAAAGTACCAGCAACCGGACGAAGCTCTCACTGCTCATGGGTCCAACAGTGCCAAGAAGAAGTGTCGCAAAGGGAAATGCCACAATTGTGGAAAGCAGGGACACTGGGCGCGCGAGTGCCGCTCCCCAAAGAAGGAGGAGAACGTGGCAGCGCAGCCTGCATCCACATCCACCAGCACCCCGGCACCCACTCGATCAGAGACCAGGCCTGTAGGGTCAGCAAACACCGTCATCGATGAGACAGTCGAAGCAGACGGGTTTTGGCTGGCAGAGGAGGCAGAGGGCAGCGCACACACTTCCAGCGCCGACCTGGACCCCTCTTTCGACGGAGCGAACGACACAAAGCACACATGCGACATGGAGGAGATGGCTGTGGCGTCAACAAGACAATCCGCTCAGGGAGGCGAAGTCCGCATTGAACTCTACGACTCCGGAGCGACGAAACACATCAGCCCCTACAAGGAGGACTTTACTGAATATCGACCCCTGTCCCCTCCCATAACTCTTGTCACCACAAATCAGGAGCAGTTCAAAGCAATCGGCATAGGATCGCTCACTGTGCCAGTACCTATTGCAGGAGGATGGGGCACACTGAGGCTCTGTGGAGTCCTACACGCCCTGTGGGTCGCCTACACACTCATCTCATTAGGAGAACTGGACAGTGAAGGCTATCGTATGGAATTGTGCGATGGGCATTTGAGTATTGCCACCCTGGAGGGCGAGCATGTGGCACGCATACCACGCAGCACACACAGATTATATCGCGTTGAACGGTGTGCAGAGTACGCCCATGCAATCGAGCTCTCACTGATGGAGCTACACAGACGCCTAGGGCACATTGCCCCCTCCAGTGTGCTCAAATTAATCCAAACCAGTGCCGTCAGAGGCATCATCGTCAACCCCACATCAAAGGAAAGTGATTGCGATGCATGCATATATGCGCGTGCTACTCGCCTCCCTATTCTGAAAGTGCGTCGGAGCCCACCTGCCCAACACTTCGGTGAAGAGATACACAGCGACTTGTGGGGGCCCGCGTCCATCGCAACATGTCAAGGGCGCAAGCACTTCATCTCATTCACAGACAGTGCAACACGCTACACTATTGCCTTCCTGCTCACAAAGAAATCGGAGGCACTTGAGAAGTATAAGGCCTTTGAAGCCTGGGCAATCTCTCAGGGGCATTGCAAAGCCATCAAAGTACTTTGCTCCGATCGCAGAGGCGAATTCCTGAGTGGTCCCTTTGACAAACACCTGGCTGCGGCTGGCACCGCATGCTGTCTCACCATGCATGACATGCCGCAGCACAATGGCATCGCAGAGCACCTTAACTGGACGCTGCTCAAGCACATGCGCGCACTCTCACATGGAAGTGGCCTCCCCAAGTCATTATGGGGTGTGGCGCTGTGGCATGCCGTGTGGCTCAAGAACCGAACCGCCACACGCGCATTAGATGGCAAGACGCCATATGAAGCCCTACACAAGGAGCCACCAGATCTGTCTGGCCTGCACCGGTGGGGTTGCAGTGTCTGGGTGCACACTGGGAAGAAAGGCTCCAAGTTGAACCCAAGGGCACGCAAGGGCAAATGGCTTGGTGTTGACACTGACTCACATGCCCACAGGGTATACTGCCCGAAAACTCAAACAGTCAGAATTGAGCAGGATGTGTATTTCACATCGAACATGCCGCTCGAGGGGGAGCAGCCCATCTCAGTACCGACTGTGGGAAGCGAGCAGCCTGCTGATGAGTCAGACCTACATGAGGTGCCCAAGTCACCTACCCACTCTGACCACTCCAACTTGGAAGTGGACCCAGCCCACTCTAATACACCCCTTGTACCCGAAATGCCTGACACACCACAAGTACCAGATCAGTATCCTCCCTCAGAAGAGGAAGTCGAGACCACCCTCAACAACACCCCTCGGCATTCCACCCAACTACGCAAGCCCTCGCACATCGTGCATGACCTCCAAGTGGGCGAGGGTGTCACTTCCCCACACCAGAGCACCCCATGCATCCCACGCGGCATCCGTTTTCCCAGACCCCTCGACGCGGAGGAAGCAGGGGGAGCATGGTCCGTCAACGACGGCCTGCCCATGCTCCTCGAGGACTACGTTGGCCTCAAGCTCGCATTTGCAACCACAACAGCCGACGCCAAAGCACTCGAGCCACGCTCACTTGCCGAAGCCAAATGCAGACCAGACTGGCCCCTCTGGGAGAAGGCCATTGAGGAAGAGCTCACAACACTCAAAACTGCAGGCACCTGGCGCCTTGAAGAACTGCCAGCCAGAGCAAACATTATCGGCTCCAAATGGGTTTTCAAAGCCAAAAATGACGCAGCAGGCAACATCGCGCACTACAAGGCATGCCTTGTTGCCCAAGGTTTCAGTCAGATAGGTGGTGTCAACTATGATGACACATACGCCCTGGTAGCACGCCTTGCATCGTTGCACGCCATCATTGCTATGGCAAATCGTCTTCAGCTGGAACTCCATCAGATCGACATCAAAGGTGCCTACCTAAATGGTGTGCTCAACAACAATGAAGTGCTGTTCATGCAGCATCCTCCAGGGTACCAAGACCCGAAGGCGGGCGTGCAAGTGCTATGCCTTGTGAAAACACTTTATGGACTGAAACAGTCCGGCAGGAGATGGTACCAAAAACTCTCCTCCATATTCACATCCCTACAGCTCAGACAGTGCTCTGTTGATCAAGCCATTTTCTTCAAGTCCGGAGGTCACGCGCACAACATTACAATTGTTGCCATGCACGTCGACGATTGCACAATTGCAGCGAGCAATGTGCAACTCATGAACAACCTCAAGGCCGGACTACGCAAGCACATCGAGGTCACGGACCTCAGTGAGCTCCACTGGATGCTTGGCATCGAGGTCCAGCATGACCATGCAGGTGGCACTATACACCTCTCCCAGCAGGCGTACATCGACACCATTCTCTGCCATTACCACCTGGATGAGCTCAAACCACTTTCCACACCCATGGATATCCAGGTGCGCCTCATGAGTGAGCAGTCCCCCTCCAACGCAGCCGAATATGCCGCCATGCGCAATGCGCTGTACCGAGAAGCCGTCGGCGCCCTCAATTGGGCTGCACTTTCAATGTGCCTGGACATCACATTTGCTGTCGCAACTGTCGCACGTTTTGCCTCAAACCCGGGACCAGCACACTGGCAGGCCATCAAGCATATCTTCTGCTACCTGGCTGGCACACACGACCTGTGGCTCACCTATGGCGAAACCAGGCGTGTCCTCGTAGGCTATGCAGATGCTGATGGCAGCATGGCCAAGGATCGGCGTGCCATCTCAGGCTATGCCTTCCTCATTGACGGTGGCACCGTTTCATGGTCCTCAAAGTGCCAGGAGATCATTTCGCTCTCGACCACAGAGAGTGAATACATTGCGGCCACCCATGGAATGAAGGAAGCACTCTGGCTGCACAGTCTTCTATCAGAAGTCTTCGGGCCTCTTTCTGACCCTACCACCCTTTTCTCTGACAATCAATCTGCCATCGCACTCATGCGCGATCACCAGTACCATGCCCGGACCAAACACATTGATGTCCGTTACCATTGGATTCGATGGGTCATTGAGCAGGGGTCCGCATGAATTGTATATTGTCCAACAGATGATATGCTCGCTGACGCCCTCACCAAGGCACTTCCCTCAGTGAAGGTCAAACACTTTGCATCAGGACTTGGCCTGTTCACAAAGCGAGGGGGAGTGTTGTAATTCCCAACTGCAAGTGAGCTCGATCACGAGCGCACAAAGCTGAGTGAGGGATCCCCTCACTCGGGACATATACCCAGGACTGTTCTTAGCATCTCCAAGTAGAACTAGTTATTTACACTCAGTTCATACCTAGTCTAGTTAATTGACATAGACACTGATTGGCTCAACTGATGTTCCGTCATTTGGATACCATTTGTTTACCTCCTGCCTACTTAAATGAGTAGATAGTTTACCCTTGTTCTTCAGTGATCGCTCACACGCGCGAGTCACTGAGGTGTGTTCCCACTCACTTATCGTTCCTTATGTTCCATAAAGCTCATACCTGAATAGTACAGTCATTACATTATTCAGTGATTCTCATGTGTGCGAACGTGCAGGTCTCCTTTGTCGACGCTGCATACACTCACTCAAAAACAACCCTTCCATACCCCCAATAAACTGTTTAGTTTCTACATGCATCACATGGAAAATAAACAGTAAATTCAACAAATGAAGGCAATTTTATTGTGTTGGAGTTCAGTTTGGGTGTTGGACAGCAGGAACCCAGTTTTTTAGTACATAAAATACAATGTACAAGCTGTATTATGCATAACATGGAACATAGAAGTAAACTGTCATGTAGATTCAAGCACACCAGGTTGGGGCATGTGGAGTTCTTAACTGACCTACCTCTCCCCCCAAACTCACATTTCCATAAAAGGAAACTATTACAAATCTTATGCATGTATGTACCATGTTGAGTGTGAGAAAAATATTGCAAACAAACTTCTTTGGAACTATGACATGGACTCTCCCAGTTCAAGCAATGTGACCCATGTCGAAATCATCAAACTGGCCTAGTCACCCCTCCATTCTGGTGGTCCTTTGCCCTCTCTTTCCTGGCATCACCAGTGCCAACTCACACACACCTCTCCATTCCACCAACCCTCCTCCTCATGCCCGCAGTCACAGCTGCGTCAGTTGCACCCTCTCTCAGTTCCACCACCAGCCTTCCATCCTTTGTCACAGCATCAGTCCCTCCATCATGACAATTCCCAACTGGTGCTATTGTTACGGCGTCGCAGCCATTAGAGCATTAGCTCAGGGTTCAGTGGGGCCAAGTCCCTGTGCCTTGGTTTAAGGGTTCAATGGGGCTGGCTCAAAGAGACTGGTTCAAAAGGGTTTAGCGTCTCAAGGCTGAGTCAGACAATGACTCAGTCTGCAGACAGAGTCAATCTTCTGGTTTCATAGAAGAGGAGGATGATGAGAGAGAGGCAGAGGAGGAAGAGGAACACAAGGGTTCCTTGAGGTGTGCTCAGGTCAAGCAGAGTATAGGCCAGCACAAGCAAGTTGTGATTGAGAGAGGATACAGGGCAAGGGATGCAACAGGAAATGGGACAAAGCTAAGCTCGGGTATTCCCCAGCTTCTACAGGCACTTAAATACTGTATGAAGCAAGGCTGTACAGTACTATATGCGGAACAATAGATAAAAGTGAGCCAATAGCAAAAGGGACTCAACAATAGATAAAACAATAGATGAAACACAATGAGTGAAACAATAAGGACCATCAGCATCAAGGGATGAAACAGTAACCAAGGGGATGGGGGTGAAAGTAAATAACAATAAGGAGCAGTTTAGGGACAAACTGAAAGAGGGGTAGATCACAACAGCTATGACTAGGATCTCAAAGGCTTCATGGCTGCCTCATCACAACGTCACATGTGAAAACATTCTCCAGTATCACAGCAGTTTCAGAGCATTATGTGGTCCCTTCATATGTGCATGCCCCCTGTCCCATGAAGATTGCGACAAGTTGTTCTGACATGGACTCCACCTGGATGACAGCAAGATGGTTTCCTGACGCCTTGACCCCTGGCCCATAGATGAGTGACAAAGACTCTATTACAATTTTTGAGAGGTATTTGACACCGCAGTTGACATCTTCTCTCAAAACCCTCGCAACATCCCCTGGGAATGCGAACTCAACTCCCACAATGAAGACGATTTGGACTTAATTTACCCCACATCCACACCAGCTCTTGCCTTCCTCCCTGCCATCCCTGCATGTCCAGTGTTGCCTTTGAATGTCTCCCCTCCTCCAGTCACCTTCACCTTTGCCCCACCTGCCATCATCAATCCCATCTCACCAACCACAGCCATCTCACTCCCAGTCATGTCTGTTCCTGTGTCTGTACACACCCCAGCCTCCTCTGCCTCATCCCCTGTCCCTCTCCCTTCCATCATCATTTTAGCCTTGTCCACCACTGCCTCTACATCTCCCCTCTCCAGCACAGTTCCCACGCCACCCACAACACCCACCACCACCCCAGTCATCATCAGTCCTGGCACCGCCATCTCAACACCAATCTCTACATCTGCCCCAGCCATCTCTGTTGTGGCTGTACATGCCCCACCTGCTGCAGCTCCATCTCACGTAGCCTCCCCTGCCTCAGTCATCTCCTCACCAGTTCTTGCACCACCCTCAATGCCACCTGCCTCCCCTGCTTTGCCAGCCATCATCTCAGCTCAGTCTGCCGCCATCTTAGTCTCACCCCCAGCAATTATCTCAATGCCATCTGCTACATATGAAGTAGTAGCCACACACAACACCAGCAACAATGCACCATCATCACCTCATGCCACCAGCATCACCCAAGTTGACCAAGAAGGCTGCAGACTTGAGCTCAGCAACACACCATTGCAGAAGGAGTAGCCACCTCACTGGCTCCACAGGAGAAGCTGCCAACACAAGCACCACACCGCACTGCACTGCACCACCTCTTCCATCACATCCCTGCCCACACATATGCCCTCATCCATGTGTGTTGCCACCACCTGCAGTGGTGAAGACCTCATCACCATGGCCACAAGGTGATTGCCAGAGACCCACTCACATCTCATTTTTGTACACTGACCCCACACTCTAGCTCGATGACTACAGCAAGTGTTCGCAAGGTGAAGCATGCTGTTCACCACCTCTCACCCCACCCACTCATACACCATTGTCTACATGTGCCACCACCTGCTATGAAGATGACCCTGCCACTGCGACCACAAGACAACAAATGCCAACCCCATGCTGTCATGAACCATTTCCTGGAGAGGGCCCTTGAAGGACCCTTCCTTATTAGAGGAAACCCAGCCTCTATGATGCCACCCTGTGCACATGGACAAAAGGGGTGAGTAGAGGTGTCCACAATATTGTGCACACATTGTTGCATGAGCGATTCTTGGCACAATTGACATACAACAAGCCCCACTTAGTGGCAACCCTTTTAGCAATACTAAGGACCTTAATAGAAGTATTAGGGTCGACTCTAAGGACCCTAATAGAACTATATAAGGGGCCTTGTAAGCAACTCTATTCCTGGAACCAAACTACAAGTCCTCAAATGACCGGCCCTAAACTAACTAACAGTAAATGAATCAGGTGCTTTGCATGTGTACTAAAGTAGTGAAACATGTGGATAGTAAAGGCTCTTACTCCTCAATATGAGCCTTCTTACTCAGCAGCTTACTGAGCATGACTGAGCATGCTCAGTAAGCATACTCCAACTTCTTACTCATCTGTCAATTGTGCTTGATAACAAGGTTATGACTTGTTCCCTTTTTAGCAGTTCTCTTGTAGTATATAAGCACTTAATAAAGTAGCAGACAGTCCTCAGACTGTGCATTTGATTTGTGGCACTCCACTTCCAAAGGTACTCCTTTAGGACTGCCTTATCTACTACACCCTGGCCCTCTCTTTCCATGACCACCTCTCACAACCGGTACCAGTTCCCCTCTGGTACTTGTTTCTCATTTGGACTGTGCTCTTTGCCAACTTCGTCCAAGAACTTAGTTGACTCGTCTCCAAACTCTTAGCTCACTCTTGAACTGGATTGTTCAACAGTGAGTCTCCACAGGCTTGTGAAATGGGACAATGGGCTGTTGCACTGGAGGGAAGGAAGAGGGGAAAGAGAATGAGAGAGAACATGCAAAAATGAAAATAAAAACTCATGCCAGTCAAGTGCTCCAAGGCAGATTCCTGCTGACTGAGGAGTCATGTGATTTGGGGGTATTGGTTGACTGCTGACATGATCCCTGTGAACACGAACTCCTACACCTCACACATCCCTCTATCAAGTTTACCCTCTACATTTCTCCTCAACAATTTTCCATTCCATTCCTTTCACCACCACCTTCCCTCACCCCTCACAGGAACAATGTCACCAGTTTTCTGGACCATTCTCAAAGTGCAGATGTCACCAACTCTCTTGACCTTTCATGCCTTTCCAGCCCACTTCCTTGCACCCTCATTGACCATGTCATAATTCCTCTCAACCTTTCATCATTTCCAAGTCTGCCACCTCGCACCCTCAATGACCACTCATCACCTTCTTTATCCTTTCATCATTTCCCAGCCCACCACCTTGCAAACTCATTGACTGTCTCACACTCCCACTATCAACTTCCTTTCATCATAAAGCAATTCCACCCCTGCCACCCAGTCCACCCTCAATTCTGTTTCATCGCATCTCCCTGCCACGACCAGTATGTGTTGAGATCTGCACTGCTCAGAGTCTCAGGTGCTTTGTGATGCAATCACAATGCTAATACATTGTTGTGTTGGCTCACCTGGACTGGGCATCACCAACTCAGCTCATATGCTGCAGCACATGTTAGTTACACTGATAAGGTGGTTTAGAACAATATGTTGCTAGTTACCACTGATCCTTGGACTTACTTAGTGATCCATGATGGTAGTTAGCTGTACTGTAGTTGGTGGCAGTCTCAGGTACTTAAGAATGCCACAAAGTATGTAGATCACTTCAGTTTTGTGTCAACCTGTTAGGATACAATTCGCGTCCCTGTCCACTTGCTTACCTATGCTTGCTTACTCATTTCTTCTTACTGTTTGCTTACTGATTCACTGACTGATACTTAGTGATCACAGACTGATAGGATGACTGATGCTTAGTGATTGCTTACTGGACTGATGACAGATACTAGGAGAGAATGACTCATGTGTGAGTCATTTCTGATGCTTTCAAATTGTGGTCTTTGGGTTTGGATACTACTGGATCTCAGCTATGTGCTCCCAAAGTTTCATACGAGTCAGATCAGCCATTGTTGAGATATAGTATGAATACTCAGGTGTATCAAGAGTCAAGCCTTATGCTTGACTTACTTTCTAGAATTCACATTATTCACATTTTTCTCAAACCAAAGTCACTACTCTATGTGAAAGAGGCCCTTCTCATCTCTAACATTCATTCTTCCTGAGATAATATCAAAGGATTTGAAGTCTAGTGCTTGAACTATATTAAGCAACTCTTTCACTATAGTTAGTATTAAGATTGAGCAGATCTTAACACAACCAAACTGAACTATTGTCTGATAGATCAGCCTGCGATCTTATCATCTGCTGCTATCTAATCACACACACTGCACATTTCAACAGTGTGATGTGTTCTTCCATCTTTTGATCATTGTCACCACAGTCAGATGTGAGGGCTCAGTGCCCAGATGATGCATGATTACCATGGTTGGTAACTTGTACTCCACCTTTCCACCTCTGTTTTGCTAAGAATTCTCTAACTCCATTTGTTTTCTTTGACTCGTTTGCTACTGATCAATTTTGTTTACCTTATGTGTTTCAAATTCCTCACACAGACCTCATTTTCATTTCTCTTACTCACACCAACCCCCATTTGTGTCTCTCGTACCCCCACTCCCTGAATATCCTTCTCTCTCATAGTAATCACCTCATATATAAGGACTCTAGTTACATCTTGGAATAGCAGCATCTTTTGGTTCTAAAAATCTCTCTTCTGTGTGCTGTTGCAATCAACATCAACATGTTCAACTCACCTCCACTTCTTCTTGTCTCCTTCTTACCTTCCACCTCTCACACCTCTGCCTTGACACTGTATCAACTTTGCAACCACCTTCAACTGTGTCACACCTGTGAGCTGGAAGATACCCTTGCTCTTCAATTCTTCACCTTTCCTCCTAGTTTTGACTGCTTCACAATTTTCACTTGCATGTCACCTGACATGCTTCAGTGCAAGAATCCCTGATTACAGGAACATTCAAGTGACTTGAAACCCAGCAGGCATGCAGGAGATGATGTTTGCTTGCATTCATTGATTCAGATCTGCTCAGGCACATACAAAGAAGGGAACAAGAGGGCCACTCCCTGTATTTGAGATATGGTTTTGTATACAAGAGAGGAGCCAAGGGACAGGAAAGGCCTGAAAGATAGGCAGGCATATGAAAGGAAATCTGAGTAAGTGGAAGGGGTCAGACTGGAGGACATGAGGTGTTGAGGCATCATCTTGTTACCAAGTGGTTTGGGGTCCGGAAGATGCCAGAACACCTGAACTATGGACTGCACTGTTTGCATCATGCATGCATCAGATCTTGATTATTATTTATGTCCATTGATATCGCGTTTGGAATGCGTTGATTGTATCTTTCTGAAGATGTATTGAAGAAGCAATGAGTAGCATTGCTTCTGTCCCAGATGTTCCTGTACCACCACGTATGTCGCTTCCTTGATTAGGAAAGTACTTATGACACCAAGATTGCTACTAGGGAAGCACTTAATGCTTCCAGCACTGAGATCGTTCACATAGAAGCAACCTTGCTTCTATGAGCCGCCTTTTGCTTCTATAGCACCAACCAGTACTACAGTAGCACAAACCTTATCCCTGTAGGGCTATATAAAGCCCCCAGTTGTAGCAGTTGAGCCTTAAGCTCGACTTGGTTTGCCAATCCCAAACAGTTGACTCCTACCCCGTCTGCAGAGCCCCTCTCATCTTGTTGCCATACTCCAGAAGGATCTAACACTCCTTCCCCTCCACGAGTATTGCTTGCTTGACTCAAGCATATCTGCATTGGTAGGACGTGTTCATAGATGCGACCATTGATCTTATTTAAGGCACTTTTGTTAAGGCTCCAAAGTGCCTTAAATAAGATCAATGGTCGCGTCTATAAACGCGTCCTACCAATGCAGATATGCTTGAGTCAAGCAAGCAATACTCGTGGAGGGGAAGGAGTGTTAGATCCTTCTAGAGTATGACAACAAGATGAGAGGGGCTCTGCAGACGGGGTAGGAGTCAACTGTTTGGGATTGGCAAACTAAGTCAAGCTTAAGGCTCAACTGTTTCTACTGGAGGCTTTATATAGCCCTACAGGGATAAGGTTCATGCTACTGTAGTACTGGTTGGTGCTATAGAAGCAAAAGGCAGCTCATAGAAGCGAGGTTGCTTCTATGTAAACGATCTCGGTGCTGGAAGCATTAAGTGCTTCCCCAATCAAGGAATCGACGTACGTGGTGGTACAGGAACATCTGGGACAGAAGCAATGCTACTCATTGCTTCTTCAGTACATCTTCTGAAAGATACGATCAACGCGTTCCGAATGTGATATCAACGAACATAAACGATCAAGATCTGACGCACGCATAATGGAAACAGTGCAGTCCATAGTTCAGGTGTTCTGGCATCTTCCGGACCCCAAACCACTCGGTAACAACTTTTGAGCCTTAACACATCTCTGGTAGCTGTGCTGGCATGTGGTGATCTGTGGTGGTGAGCACTGTGGTTGAGGGAGGTGAGGGAGGTGACACAAGGGCAACCTGGGGGTGACAGGATGCATGATGGGGGTGACGATGTACCCATGTAAGAGTGAACTCCATGGCCAGCCACAATCTGCTATACATCTCCCACCCAGGGGCATGAAATTTTGACTGTCCCCATTCAAACTGTCAAGAGTGGAATTTTCAGCCATTTGCCTGTGTGATGTCATCATAGCTGCAGCTGTCCTGAGGTCCTCCATCATGCAAGAAGAAAGTGAGCTTGCAACTGACAGACTGAGCAGGCTTGAACTGCTGGCTCCAAAAAGGGGGATGATGGAGTGCTTGAGGTCATTGCATGCTGGTGCATGTGGCAAGAAGGTGGGACTGGGTGGCATGAGTGTTGACCAGCCAGTAGTGGAGAGAGGCAAGGTGTGCACATGTGCATGCTCTGTTCTGTTGTTGTGCCTTGTGGTGGTGCAACACATAGCTGCTGCTTCTGCTTCCACAGTTGCCAGCGCACCATTGGCTTTGTCACATTGAGTGGTGAACCCTGTGGAAGGTTGCATAGCATTGTCAATGGAGGTGGAGGGTGTAGTTGGCTTGTGTGTTGCTAGTGCCAGCACCTTGCAATAGCCATGAAGGGGCTTCCTCCACTGCAGGTGGTGATGGCATGTGTGAGTGTGTGAGTGGAAGGGGAGATGATGTGAAACACTGCATGTGGTGTGCTGCTGGCATCAGCAGCATCTCCTTGGTTGGTGGTGTGGTGGCAGCATCTGCTCCTCTGTGGTGGTGCCTGGCTTGGCTCAGGTCTGGACCTTCTTGATCTCCTTGAACAGCAATGGTGCTGTGATGCTGGTATCATGTGAAACTAGAACCACAGTGGTGGCTGACACTGAGACAGTGGCTGGGGGTGAGACCAAGATGGAGACATGGAACAGAGCTGGGGTGACAGCAGTGAGTGAGGCTGAACCTGTTATGAACCAAGGCCAAATCCTGGCCATGCACCATCCTATTTTACTCAAGAAAGTTCCTTTCACTTTGTATCCTCTATCCACCTCTATTTCCTATCTGGGTAACCCACCATGTGCTAGCCACATGGCCACTCAGCCACTTGGTACCAAAACACTGGAAGGACTCCTAGACCTCCTAGAATGATCTGCATGATGTCATAAAGTGCCACTGACATCATGGCTGACTGAGCAACTCCACTATGACACCATATGCTCACCAAGCAATCCACAAGTGATATCATTATGATGTCATTGCTCCACAGTCTCCCTAATCGTCCTGAGTCACTCATAGGTCTGACACTACAGGTTTATGCCCTTAGAATCTGATTGGAGCGGTCCAAAGAGTCTGAGTTATTTTCTATAGATTGTACTCAGACTTGTAACTAGTATATAAGCCCCAATGTAACATGGCAGTCGTCAGACTGTCCATTTGTGATACTCTCATCCTCCTGGGTACTCCCCCATGACTGCTCAGTCTAAAGACTTCCCTTTCTCCCAAGGTACTCTTCAATGACCACCTTGTTTAAAGCCCCCTTGCTGCACTGGCTTCCAACCTGTTGAGATCTGCATTGCCCAGAGTCTCAGGTGTGTTGTGATATGATCACAACTTGGATGTGTTGACATGTTGGATCACCCGGACTGGGCATCACCAGCTCAGCTCATACGCTGCAGCACACGTTAGTTACACTGATAGAGTGATTTAGGACAATCAGTAGCTACTTACAACTGATCCTCAGACTTACTTAGTGATCCATGATGGTAATTAACTGTACTGCATCCAGTGGCAGTCTCAGGTACTTAAGAACACCACAAAGTATGCAGATCACTTCAGTTTTGTGTCAACCAAACTGAAGTGAGTATTTACACTATGATATCCTATCTCATAGTACTGATGATGCATTGTAGCTATTGTCTGATAGGTACATTATTTATATCAGGCCCATGATACCAACCGAGAATTCTTGAACTTCGAACTTGAACTTGAATTTTGGGATTTTCCGGGAGTGACTGGTGTGACCAGTGTGATATAAGTGACATCGCATATATGATAAACTAATAGGTTTTTTTTTAATATGAGTTTTTATTCGCTTGTGATTTGCATATTCGTGTATTGTGATTGCAGCCATGACTGGGAACTGACTCAGTCCGCTTGTGTCTGCTGAATGTTGCTGAGGCATACTGTAGGGCCCAGGATCCATGCACGCGGAGCGAGAGATTTTTGAAGAGGAAATGGAAAATCTTTTTTTGAAAAAAATACTATTCAATAACACGTTCTGTGCGGTCCCGATGAATTCTCTGATACTGCTCCCACATGTCATCAGCAATTTTATCTTGCCTGATATTTGCTCGCTCCCTCTCACGCTGCATCACAGGGCCTGTTCCAAGTTCACCAGCCAGCGCTTCCTCTTCTTGTGCGTCCATCTGGAGGTCAGCTACTTGGTCATCAAAGGTGCCAATCTCCCTAGAGTCATATGTGCGAATAAGATTGTGAAGTGCTGCGAGCGCACATGAGACACGTGCTTGAACTCCCATATCATACTTGCGGGGTTGTGAGAGAATCTTGAAACACCGCTTGAGAATTCCAAAAATGTGTTCAATGACATTGCGAGCTTGGGCATGATGCAAATTGGACAGCACCTTGGGTGTGCGTGGCCTAGGACAAACATCAGTAAGACAACTTGAAAGTAAGACAACAAAGACTCACCTTGTGCGAGCATGGCCCCATTCAGCTAGATGGTACCACACGCCTCGATAAGGGGTGAGAAGTACATCTGACGAGGCAAAACCCACATCACCAAGATAATACTTCCCCCTTGGGACATGAAGATCAGAATGATGTGCTGCGTGAAAAAGTGTCGCGTCAGCAGTGGAACCCTCCCAACCAGTAAGCAGGTAGGTGAAGCGGAGGTTGAATGAGCATCCCACGAGGCAGTTCTGCGTGAGACCTCCTTTGTGGTTCCTTGCCGCATCACGCTCTGCAGCAGTGGCAAAACAGTTGATATGTGTACCGTCGATAGCACCCAGCGCGTCCTTGAGAAATGGAAAGAATTTGGGGTTGCTTTGGATGAAGGGGTGAGGGGGTGAATTGGCATCGGGAAGGCACACAAATGTGGTGTAGAAGGGAGGGCTTGAGAGAATGCCTAGAATTTTTTTAAAATACCTAGCTATCCATCAGATGACATCTAAAAGAAACCTGAGAGATACTTACTTTGAAATGGTGCGGGGTGACTGCTGAAAACGCTCTCCGACATGTGTTGATGGCAGCCCTGTGACAGCTGTATAAAGGAAGATAGCAATTTGTTCTTCAACTTGGACGTGTCGTGATGATGAGATACCAAGTCGTTGGAGGATCCACTGGAGGATGATAAATACTTTTTTATGCACCCTGAGCTCAATCCGAATGTGCTCTGGATGGCCAGTGAGTAGGTCCTCAACCCACTTAGCCCCAGTGTATGAAGATGTGTGATATGGGATAGGAGGACGATAGAGGGGTTCAAGGAGCTCAAGTAATGCTTGGCAGCAAAGTAGGAGAACAGTTGACATATTTAACATGACATAGAGCCGTTGGTGTCACCATTGTACCCATTGCTGATGAGGGTTATCAGGCATCTTGAGCAAGGGAGGGGACAACAACAGGGACAAAGCATGCAACTTTTTGACAGAAATTATTTTTGGCACATCACATGTAATTTCACAATATGTGAAATATTTATTTGGATACACATACATGACACAACAACACAAATCATCGCTTACACTCGCTTCACTTTCTCCACCAGATTACATATGTATCCACGTGCAAACTCACGTGATGACTCCATGGATATGAGTGCGAGGTAGCCATCCACCTCTCCAATGCCGCAATTGGCAAACAGGGATAATGCTGGGACAATATCATCAGTTGGCAACCAACAACCATTTGTGATATCCTTGATATCACTGGCAAGGTGTTGGACTGCCAGTGTCCGGTGTGCATACTTGGGAAGTGCCAAAAATCCAGGTACAGTATCACCTGCGAGTGTGGGTGCAGGTGCGGGTGCGGGTGCGGGTGCGAATTCAGGCATGGGCGGGGAGAAACCAAGAGAATGGACAGTTGAGTCAAAGACATCAACAACTCTGTTCATGACCGCTGTAACACCCATGACAGCAGACGCCATGGTGTCACCCCTCTGTTTTTTAGCTGAAGATGTTTCGGTCATCAGGATATCGTCAATGCGAGGTGATTTATGCTTGTTGGTTATGAAGTTGAATGAGGTATTTTATGGTGAAGTCGATGCCCTCCTGCTGCCGCCGACTTGAGAAAAATTGGGGGTCAGGTGAGCAGGAGTAGGTGGCTGGGATGGAGCATGCTCAGCACGAGGTGTTGGCTGCGAAGCCCGGTATGCGTGTTTGCCTTTGGTTTTTGTTCCTACAAGAGATTCCATGGCCTTGCAATGTGGCCAGCCCTTGTGGTGGAACTTCTTGACCGCTGGTTTGTCCTATTAAAGTAAGATATTGTTGACAAATCAGGAGTTACAGACGCACTGCGACCAGCTCATCATACACTGCCTGATTTTGATTTTCTGCTGATATGTCCATTCCTGTCACATCATCCCAAGCCATGCCAGACTTATTTTTGATTGCTGAAATGGTGTCCCAGTCGGTCTTCATCTAGTTGAACGGTGTCAGTGTTGAGGTGTAGTGAAAAGAGGAAACACGTACCCTTTGCCACTTCGTCTTGCACGAGCTCAGAGTTTTGAAGCCACCCTTCTTACAAAGGGACCTAATTTGACTGGCTGCCTCATTGAAGACTTGATCCTTGAACATAGCATTGGACGTCATTTGGTCCTTGTGCTCCCAGAGGAAGCTTAAGAACTCGGCTTCCTCCTCAGTTGTCCATCTTGCCTTGATATCTGCTCGGGTTTCTTCTGCAGAGGAATCAGAGCTTCTTGACGAGTGGGTCTGCATGGGAGGTGATGATCAGGATCAGGAAAATAAAGTGTGGGGCAATGCCGAAGTGAAGGTAAAAAAGAAGGTACTGACAAAGGGCTTACACATGTGCAATCACACACAAATATGCGAATACGCGAATATGCAAATCACAAACAAATATGCAAATCACAAGCAAATAAAAACTCATATTAAAAAAAAACCTATTAGTTTATCATATATGCGATGTCACTTATATCACACTGGTCACACCAGTCACTCCCGGAAAATCCCAAAATTCAAGTTCAAGTTTGAAGTTCAAGAATTCTCGGTTGGTATCATGGGCCTCAGTTTTGTGTCAACCAAACTGAACTATTGTCTGATAGATCGGCCTGCGATCTTATCATCTGCTGCTATCTAATCACACACACTGTGTCTATCTTCAACAGGTTATGGGCCCTGCCTGTATCTAAAATCCACAGAGATCACCACACACGTTTATTCCTATAACACCTCCCTTCCCCACAAACCTCTGTTATCAGACAACATCTTACTCCCTTGGTCCCTGGAACCAAAGGATTGATGCGTGCGCAGTTACATCATGCATCAAAGATACTGATTTGATCTCTAATTGATCCAGCTACAATTGCTCCGCTGGTCCGGGTGGCAATTCACCTTATTACATCATATGGCACCCATATTCACTATCCCCTTGGGAATGCCCCTGGAGATCTTAGATTCATCAAATTGGACTACTTGGTCATTTCACTTCGAGGCCATTATCCGAATGAATGGTTTCCGGTGTCATCTTATCGATACAAAGCCCTCTGGAGATAGCACTTGGGACATTGAAGAAGACATACTGTTAGGCATCTTCCAGCTCCATCTCCAGAAAGATATATACACAGAGATAAGCGATAACACCAAGTTCGACACCTGTAAACTCAAGTGGGAACAACTTAAGATTACTTGCATCGGCATCGGATCTATGTCCCTACATAACTCTTGGACTGCCCTCACGCGTTTTGATCTAGATGACACCAGCCCGATGTTCCCACAACTACAGAAATTGAATGATGCTAGGATCAATCTTCAGAACAATGACATGCCTGTCACCAATCTCCAATTCAGTCTCACTCTAATTCAGGCACTACCCAGCTCCTACTCTGGTCTTACGCAAGCTATCCTTGGCTCTAATCTTCCAAACAAGCTTTACCCGAAAGCCATTCAGGAACACATTCTCAATGAAGAGAGTCGTTGGGCCGGCTCCTCTGCTTCCCTTAACAAAGTTGTTCCGGTCAAGAAACAGGACAATAAGAACAAAATAAAATGTTATTATTGCAAGAAAGCTGGTCACAAGAGTCCTGAGTGCTGGAAGAAGAAAAAGGATGAGGAGGAGAAGGTGAAGAAAGAGAGAGAGTCTGGCATGGACACTAACAGAAAGATCAATGCGCACATAGTAGAGACTACTGCTACTATTACGGAGATCTTGGATGATGAAAATGACATTCACATTTCCCTTTACTCAGTGACTAGATCGAGCTGGATGATTGACTCAGGAGCTACCCATCACATCAGTCCGTTCTGGACCGACTTCATCACCTACGCTCTGGCCACCGGATCAGTTAACCTCAGAGGTCATGCTATCATCAAGCAGATTGGGACCGGATCTGTATCTGTCCTACTGTCTGGAGGCATTGGGAAGTTTCCATTAACCCTCACAGATGTCATGCATGTTCCGGAAGCCGACACATGTTACTTCTCAGTCAGTACGTTGCTCCGGAGGGGGGGACATATCACTTTTACTCAGAACGGATGCCAAATCTACTACAAAGATCAGAAAGTCGTGCAAGGATACCTGGAGAATAACCTATTCTATATTGACTTCTCATCTCCGGCCCTACACACGCAAGCGGGGGTGCTACTGCTCAACATCTGGCATCAGCACATAGGACATATGTCCTCACACGCGCTAATCAAATATGCTCATTCCGTCAAGGGAATCTTGCTTAGTTCAGCGGAGAACGATCAGTCACCTTGCCCAGGGTGTGAACTCAGCAAACAGACACGACTTCCTTTCCTGGCTTCGCCTAAGCAATCAGATCAGCATCTACAGATTGTGCATACTGACTTAGCCAGTCCAATGCAGATCCGGTCTATCCGAGGCACAGCTTATTGGGCAACATTTATCGATGACTACTCCTGTTATGGGGTAGTTTACTTCCTCAAAACTAAAGATCAGTGTGCTGATGTGTTTAAAAAATACCTTGCGTGGTCAGAAAACCAGACCAATGATAAGATCAAAGCACTACACTTGGATCACGGAGGGGAGTACTTGTCTGGTGCCCTCAGATCAGTCTTAGATCAAAAGGGAATTGAGCATAGATTGACAATGCCAGGGTCACCACAGCAGAATGGCGTAGTGGAGAGATGGAACCGAACCCTCGAAGACAAGACGCGCACTATGCTACACGCCACTGGTCTTACTCTGGGGTTCTGGGAGCTTGCTACTGATGCAGCAGTCCATATCTACAATCACACTCCTACACATGTTCTCCATTGGAACACACCTCACTCAGTCTGCATGGACGGACAAGTTCCGGATGTTTCCTATTTCCACGTCTTTGGATGTAAGGCATATGTACACACGCGTGCTAACAAATGGAAGAAGCTCAATTCAAGATCGGTTGAGATGATTTTTGTTGGGTACGAGTCTGGATCTAAGGGTTACCGGCTCTGGAATCAATCCACCCGAAAGCTGTTCTTATCATGCAATGTCACTTTCAATGAGCGCATACTGCCTGCTAGGGGAGAACTTACTGACACTCCTCCTCCTGCACAACGCTCGGTCTTCATGGGACCGGTTTCTTTCACTGCCCCCACTTCCACATGAACCGGATGGCTGCGGACTTAGTCCTGCGCCTCCAGAAACCCCACTAGATCCCAATACACCTAATTCACTTTACCTTACCCCTCCCACTCAGCCTGTTCCACACACTCCACCGCGCCGCGTTCAGCCTGTGCGCCAAGTCTGCTTGCGCCAGCCTCACTCAGCATTGCCGGGACCATCCTTTGGTCCACTGCGCCTGCCCTCACCTAGGCATCTTTGGCCTAATCTGCATCCTAATCCTAGATTCCTCACTTCTAACGCAAATGCGGGGGGGGCGCCTATCACATATGGCACTATTAGTGACGGCAGAGGCGATCACTCTGGCTACATTTTGGGAAGCAATGTCCTCAGACTCTGCCAATCAATGGAGAGCCACATGTCAATATGAAATTGATGCACTCGCTAAGAATGGTACCTGGGAACTTGTAGATCTGCCGCCGGGCCGCAAGGCCGTGCGATCTCAATGGGTGTTTGCATGCAAATCTGATGGTAGATTTCGTGTGCGTTTAGTCGCAAAGGGGTTCACCCAAGTGGAGGGGATTGATTATGATGAAACTTTCTCACCAGTTGCCAGATTTGAGTCTTTGAGACTGCTCCTAGCGTTGGCCACACTAGAGGATTGGGAGATCCATCAAATGGACATCAAGTCGGCGTTCCTTAATGGCACACTGGAGGAAGAGATCTACATGGAGCAACCACAAGGTTTCATCACTCTGGACCAAAAAGACAAAGTCTGTTGGTTAAAGAAGGCTCTCTATGGCCTCAAACAAGCCTCACGCGCATGGAACTTGCAGTTTCATGGAGTTCTCACTGGACTTGGCTTCACGTGCATGCACTCAGATGCTGGAGTTTATCATTGCCAAGATGCGGGGGGAACCATAATCATTATCCTCTATGTCGATGATGTCACCATCTTAGGTGATTCACTCTCACTGATTGCAGACATTAAGAATTCATTGTCCACGTGCTATGAAATGACTGATCTAGATGAGATTGACTCCTATCTTGGGATTCATGTTACGCATGATCGCTCAGCTAAGCGACTAGACATTGATCAATCTAGGTACATCTCGGAGATTGTCAATCGCTTCAGGATGGCGGATTCCAATCTGGTCTGCACTCCACTGCCCTCTGGGGCAGATGTCCACTTGGTCAAGCACTCTGGGGAGGCAACACCTGATGAAATAAAGTATTTTCAATGCATCATTGGCAGCCTTCTCTATGTGCAGATCAGGACACAACCACATATATCATTTGCAGTCTCTTGACTTGCCCAATACTCATCCAATCTCTCATCGCATCATCTACACCTTGCCAAATATGTACTATCTTATCTTAACAGCACTTCAGATCTAAAGCTGCGTTATGATGGCATGCGCGATATTGGAATACACAGGTACTCTGACTCTAGCCTCAGAGACAATGCAGATGACTACTGTTCCACCTCAGGCTATGTCTTCCTACTTTCCAGCGCTGCAATCTCCTGGACCTCGCGCAAACAGAAGACTGTTGCCCAAAGTACCACTCAAGCCGAATATATGGCCTTAGCCGATGCAGCTAATCAAGCCACGTGGTATCAGAGCTTCTTCTCTGAGATTGGCTATCAGATCTCCGATCCGATTCCACTTCATGGTGATAACAAAGGTGCTGTTGACCTCGCGCTCAACCCAGTCACCGGAAGATGGTCGAAGCATATCCCTATCAAGCATCACACCATCCACCAATACATTGAGGACGGACTGATCACACTTATCCATACTCCCACAGGAGAGATGCTTGCAGATGGTCTCACCAAGCCGCATGCTCACACGCTGCTCCGGACCTTTGTCGATGGGTTGGGTCTTAATTGATCTAATCTACCGACTGTCTTAATCATGGGGGGATGTTGAGATCTGCACTGCCCAGAGTCTCAGGTGTGTTGTGATATGATCACAACTCAGATGCATTGATGCATTGGATCACCCGGACTGGGCATCACCGGCTCAGCTCATATGCTGCAGCACGTGTTAGTTACACTGATAGAGTGATTTAGGACAATAGGTAGCTACTTACAACTGATCCTCAGACTTACTTAGTGATCCATGATGGTAGTTAACTGTACTGCATCAGTGGCGGTCTCAGGTACTTA